>OW804094.1:148373995-148566703 GCA_942159475.1 Sthenelais limicola | reverse complement strand
ACCCACACCCTCCACAACAACCCCCTACACCTCCACCACAACAACCCCCTACACCACCACCACCACAACCCCCTACACCACCACCACACCCCCTACACCTCCACCACAACAACCCCCTACACCACCACCACAACACCCCTACACCTCCTCCACAACACCCCCTACCACCTCCACCACAACCCCCCCTACACCTCCACCACAACAACCCCCTACACCTCCACCACAACCCCCTACACCACCACCACAACACCCCCTACACCCACCCACCACAACCCCCTACACCACCACCACAACAACCCCCTACACCACCACCACAACCCCCTACACCTCCACCACAACAACCCCCTACACCACCACCACAACCCCCTACACCTCCACCACAACAACCCCCTACACCTCCACCACCACAACCCCCTACACCACCTCCACAACAACCCCCTACACCACCACCACAACCCCCTACACCTCCACCACAACCCCCTACACCTCCACCACAACCCCCCCTACCACCTCCACCACAACAACCCCCTACACCACCTCCACAACCCCCTACACCTCCACCACAACAACCCCCTACACCTCCACCACAACCCCCCTACACCACCACCACAACCCCCTACACCACCTCCACAACAACCCCCTACACCACCTCCACAACCCCCTACACCACCACCACCACCACAACCCCCTACACCACCTCCACAACCCCCTACACCTCCACCACAACAACCCCCCTACACCTCCACCACCACAACCCCCTACACCACCTCCACAACAACCCCCTACACCACCTCCACAACCCCCTACACCTCCACCACAACAACCCCCTACACCTCCACCACCACAACCCCCCTACACCACCTCCACAACACCCCCTACACCACACCACCACCACCCCCTACACCTCCACCACAACCCCCTACACCTCCACCCACAACCCCCCTACACCTCCACCACAACCCCCTACACCTCCACCACAACAACCCCCTACACCACCACCACAACAACCCCCTACACCACCACCACAACCCCCTACACCACCACCAACAACCCCCCTACACCACCACCACAACAACCCCCTACACCACCACCACAACAACCCCCTACACACCTCCACCACAACAACCCCCTACACCACCACCACAACCAACCCCCCTACACCTCCACAACACCCCCCCCCTACACCACCACCACAACAACCCCCTACACCACCACCACAACAACCCCCTACACCTCCACCACAACAACCCCCTACACCTCCACCACAACCCCCCTACACCACCACCACAACCCCCTACACCTCCACCACAACAACCCCCTACACCACCTCCACAACCCCCCTACACCACCACCACAACCAACCCCCTACACCTCCACCACAACCCACCCCCCTACACCCACCTCCACACAACCCCCTACACCTCCACCACAACAACCCCCTACACCACCTCCCACAACCCCCTACACCTCCACCACACAACCCCCTACACCACCACAACAACCCCCTACACCACCTCCACAACCCCCTACACCTCCACCACAACAACCCCCTACACCTCCACCACAACAACCCCCTACACCACCTCCACAACCCCCTACACCACCTCCACAACCCCCTACACCTCCACCACAACCCCCTACACCTCCACCACAACCCCCTACACCACCTCCACAACCCCCTACACCTCCACCACAACAACCCCCTACACCTCCACCACAACCCCCTACACCACCTCCACAACCCCCTACACCACCACCACAACAACCCCCTACACCACCACCACAACCCCCTACACCACCTCCACAACCCCCTACACCACCACCACAACCCCCTACACCTCCACCACAACAACCCCCTACACCACCTCCACAACCCCCTACACCTCCACCACAACAACCCCCTACACCACCACAACAACCCCCTACACCACCTCCACAACCCCCTACACCTCCACCACAACAACCCCCTACACCACCTCCACAACCCCCTACACCTCCACCACAACCCCCTACACCACCACCACAACCCCCTACACCACCTCCACAACCCCCTACACCTCCACCACAACAACCCCCTACACCTCCACCACAACCCCCTACACCTCCACCACAACCCCCTACACCACCTCCACAACCCCCTACACCACCTCCACAACAACCCCCTACACCACCTCCACAACAACCCCCTACACCTCCACCACAACAACCCCCTACACCTCCACCACAACAACCCCCTACACCTCCACCACAACAACCCCCTACACCACAACCCCCTACACCTCCACCACAACCCCCTACACCACCTCCACAACCCCCTACACCTCCACCACAACCCCCTACACCACCACCACAACCCCCTACACCACCTCCACAACCCCCTACACCTCCACCACAACCCCCTACACCACCTCCACAACCCCCTACACCACCTCCACAACCCCCTACACCACCTCCACAACCCCCTACACCACCTCCACAACCCCCTACACCTCCACCACAACAACCCCCTACACCTCCACCACAACAACCCCCTACACCACAACCCCCTACACCTCCACCACAACAACCCCCTACACCTCCACCACAACCCCCTACACCACCTCCACAACCCCCTACACCACCTCCACAACCCCCTACACCTCCACCACAACAACCCCCTACACCTCCACCACAACAACCCCCTACACCACAACCCCCTACACCTCCACCACAACAACCCCCTACACCTCCACCACAACCCCCTACACCTCCACCACAACCCCCTACACCTCCACCACAACCCCCTACACCACCTCCACAACCCCCTACACCACCTCCACAACCCCCTACACCACCTCCACAACCCCCTACACCACCTCCACAACCCCCTACACCTCCACCACAACAACCCCCTACACCTCCACCACAACAACCCCCTACACCTCCACCACAACAACCCCCTACACCACCACCACAACAACCCCCTACACCTCCACCACAACCCCCTACACCACCTCCACAACCCCCTACACCACCACCACAACCCCCTACACCTCCACCACAACAACCCCCTACACCACCACCACAACCCCCTACACCTCCACCACAACAACCCCCTACACCTCCACCACAACAACCCCCTACACCTCCACCACAACAACCCCCTACACCACCTCCACAACCCCCTACACCTCCACCATAACAACCCCCTACACCTCCACCACAACCCCCTACACCTCCACCACAACAACCCCCTACACCTCCACCACAACAACCCCCTACACCTCCACCACAACCCCCTACACCTCCACCACAACCCCCTACACCTCCACCACAACCCCCTACACCTCCACCACAACAACCCCCTACACCACCACCACAACAACCCCCTACACCTCCACCACAACAACCCCCTACACCTCCACAACCCCCTACACCACAACCACCCCCTACACCACCTCCACCACAACAACCCCCTACACCACCTCCACAACCCCCTACACCTCCACCACAACAACCCCCTACACCACCTCCACAACCCCCTACACCTCCACCACAACAACCCCCTACACCACCACCACAACCCCCTACACCACCTCCACAACCCCCTACACCTCCACCACAACAACCCCCTACACCTCCACCACAACAACCCCCTACACCTCCACCACAACAACCCCCTACACCACCACCACAACCCCCTACACCTCCACCACAACCCCCTACACCACCTCCACAACCCCCTACACCTCCACCACAACCCCCTACACCTCCACCACAACCCCCTACACCACCTCCACAACCCCCTACACCTCCACCACAACCCCCTACACCACCACCACAACCCCCTACACCACCTCCACAACCCCCTACACCTCCACCACAACCCCCTACACCACCACCACAACCCCCTACACCACCACCACAACAACCCCCTACACCACCACCACAACAACCCCCTACACCACCACCACAACAACCCCCTACACCACCTCCACAACCCCCTACACCTCCACCCCCCAACACCTCCACAACACCCCCCCCCCTACACCACCACCACACACCCCTACACCACCACCCCCCTACACCACCACCACCCTACACCCCTCCACCCCCTACCACCACCACCATCTCCTCCAGTAGCAGCCTCCCAATTAATGGCCTTCATGTCGCCGTGATGTATGATCTGTAATTGGCATTTCTCATTACACAAAGCATCCGGAGAGGTGATGAGCCAATCTCTCCCCTATTGAAGCTAACAAAAGCTGGGTGGACAGAGGAAATGTAGAGAGATGGTTTGTGTGAGGGAGAGGTGTCAGCCATGATGGATGACAGGCTTATAACCCTATAGAGGGACTAGAGATGCTGGAACCGTTCTAATGTACAAATAATCACTGGAGAATAAGTTACCAGTGTAAGTGCCAAGTCTGACAAATGGGCAGAATTGTATATGGGTCAGATTTTCCGAAAGTGTACAATTCGCCTTCACCGATCCTCTCAAGTATTCCGAGTTTAAGACAAAAATGACCTTCAAAATATAGTGTGGCAGAGTAACAGAGATATTTTTTGAGAGTCAAATGACAAATGGGCAGAAGTGTATATGCGTCAGATTTTCCGAAAATGTAAAATTGGTAGCTGTACACATTTAGTAAATTCTGCTAAATTAGGTTGCAATTTGGTCAACACTTGGTAAATTCGAGTATATTTGGCATTGGATTGATTGTAGCAATCTGTTTGGTAAAGTTGAAATGTATTTTGAACTTTAATTTTCGTCTGAAATGTGGGTTATTTGAGGGGATTGGTGAAGTTAAATTGTACACTTTCTGACGATCTGGCCCATATCAAGCAGAATTGTATATGGGTCAGATCGTCAGAAAAATGTACAATTCGCCTTCACAAATCCTCTCAAATATCCCGAATTTAAGACAAAAATGACCTTCAAAATACAGTTTGACATAGTATTATTAAACAGAGATATTTTTTGAGGGTCTGACAAATTGGCAGAATTGTATATGGGTCAGATCTTCAGAAAATGTACAATTGGCATTTAGTAGATTCTACTAAATTAGGCTGCAATTTGGTCAATACTAGGTAAATTTGAGTATGTTTGGCATTGCATTGATTCTAGCAATCTGGTTGGTTAGGTTGAACTGTATTTTGAACTTTATTTTCGTCTGAAATTTGTATGATTTGAGAGGATTGGTGAAGCTGAATTGTACATTTTCTGACGATCGGGCCCATATCAAGCAGAATTGTATATGGGTCAGATCGTCAGAAAGTGTACAATTCGCCTTCACCAATCCTCTCAAATATCCCGAATTTAAGACAAAAATGATCTTCAAAATACAGTTAAACATAGTAACAGAGATATCTTTAAAAAAACACAATACCAAATATACTCAGATTAACAATGTGTAGAGCTGCCAATTGTACATTTTCTGACGATCTGACCCAAGTGGGCAGAATTGTATATGGGTCAGATTTTCAGAAACCCTACATTTACCATTTAGTAAATTCAACTAAATTAGGCTACAATTTGGTCAATACTAGGACAATTTGAGTTTATTCGGCATTGATTGATTCTAGCAATCTGGTTGGTTAGGATGAACTGTATTTTGAACTTGATTTTTGTCTGAAATTTGGGTCATTTGAGAGGATTGGCGAAGGTGAATTAATACATTTTCTGACGATCTGACCCATATCAAGCCTGAGAATAAGGTGGAGTAGGAGTAGAGAGGGTTCCATGCAATGTGAAGGGGAACCACTCACTGGGTAAGATTAAAGATGCATGCATGCAAACTCAGTTTACATCAACAATAGTAAAGATTTTACAGTCTAGGCCCCAAGAAGAGATAGTCCCTTCAAATGGAGGGAAAGCCTCTCGCCTCAAACCGCAAAGTGAGGTTGAGGAAAATGAATCATAAGTCGCAAAAAATAGATTTGGAGATACCATTATATTTGAAAAGATGAGATCAAGCCCATCCCTATGATAGTAAACAGTCTAATAACCCAATAAGTATTTCTAGATTTTAAGTTTGATATTTTTGTTTTTGAAAAAAAAAGTTTCCAAAATTTCTGGGGGTCAATAAACAGTAAAGTATCTAAATGTAATCCATATGGGGACCTTTAAAACGATAGGATATATTACATAGATTGTCCTGAAAATTGATTCATCGATTGATAAAGCTATAGCTGATAAACCCTAAAAAAGTAATTAGAACATTCAAATAATGTGATCTTGTGAAATAAACACTTTGAAAAATATCATTTTTGCGACTTATGACTCATTTCCTTGAAACAGATCACATTTATTCTCAACTTGCAAAGGTTTCAACTGACAAGCAGCGTCACCTTGTATCTCCGATTCTTTATGGAATCATAATGGCACTTTGCAGTTTGAGGCCAGAGGCTTTCCCTTCGTTTGAAGGGACTCTTTCAACTTTGGGCCTAGACTGTTTAGAAGTAAGCTAATGGAAATTGGTGTGCAATAATGGATATATGTAAATTGATACAAAAGTGGCCCTCGTTCTTTAATTTCTGCATTGAAATCATGGTGTCTTGTGAATCCACTAATACCAGAAATAAGAACAGGAGGTGAGATGAGGATTTAGCTGCAAGTGCTGCTTTTATTTTCCCCAGGCATATCAAATGGTAAGAAGATCTTCCCTTCTTTGATGACAAGCTAGGACAGGGTAGTGAATCCATAGGGGGTGTAAGAGGGGGGCCAAACACCCCAATGGAAATTGAATTGAGTCTAGGCTCAAATTTGTAAGTACTTTCAAACTGAGGAAAAGCCTTTCGCTCAAAACCGCGAAACGCCATCATAATCCCATTAGAACCTCAGAATACCATTATAATCCCATTAGGGCACCTACCCCTGGGTAAAAAAAGTTATTATTGCAGTAGGGGTCCAATCACTCACATACCATTTTTACTGATATCAGCTGTTGTGAGCCTCTAGAGACAGAATTGTTTTCTAGTTTTAAATTTGGTTGTCCATTTTGGATTGCTTAGGTCTTCCAATGGATGTCAGATATATACAGGTTAACTAACGAGTTGGTTGAAGGAGTGTGAATATTGCACGAGTTGCACAACAAGGAGTGCAATATTCTAAGCGACCGAACTAATGAGTTAGTCAACAGATTTATTATACATGCTTTCAATCATAAAAATATTAAAAAATTGTGTCATAAATTTGAATTTTGGCGGTAACTTTAGTAATAAAACAGATTGGTTGCCATGACAACCCCATATAAATCACTAGTGAAATACGCGCTATGCGTAAATCACTCTAGGTATGATGTTTTTGGAGCAATGCGTGTATAATAAAATAAAGAAACTGATATTAACACTCCAAAAATGTCAAATGGACTAGAATAAGTACATTAAATTACCCTGATTAGTAAAATCTATAACAAGTATCTATGATTTTGAATATTGATTATAAATATGGTTAGAATATATAAATAATGATACAATATAATTATTCTTCTATGGAATATCTCATTTTAAAACGTCTAAATCAACGTTTCATACCATTTCTAAAGTAACACATTTGTTACAAGCTTAGGGAGACATTTCCCACAATTTTACTGAAAGTATGGGATTGCATAAATATGCTATTTGCGGCTGTCCTTGGTCATGAATGCATTTGCAAGGCAGTGTTAAGTCATTCTATCTCTGTACCTATTTAATTGGTTTTCTAGATATTGATTATATGGGCTTATATTTATATTTCACTCAGTTCCCCGAGCAAAAAACATTTCTACATATACTTCTACATTTTATGGTTGCTTTTTATATGTCTGAAAAAAAAGGTTTTAAAACAATTTCTGGGTGGACACACTTGCTCCTAGTATTAATAGTAGCTGAATGTACTTCATAGGATGACCTTAGAAACGGAAGCATATGGGTCAATTTATCAGAAAATGTACAATTCGCCTTCAGCAATCCTCTCAAATAACCAGAACTGATACTTTAAATCAATGCCATTCAAAAACTCAGATATACCCGGTATTCATCATTTTTCAGCTTAATTTAGGAGAATTTCCTAAATGAGTAGAGCTGCCAATTGTACATTTTCTGAAAATCTGACCCATATATCGTTATACACTGTGTTAAGATTTGCTATATGCATTCATTCATACAACTTAAACGGTTCACGATGCGCGTTCGTCTATATTTCAATTCATAACTCGGCTTCCAAACCCCCTCTCCCCCCCCCCCCCCCTCTCAGTCCAAAATAATCCCTCTCTTTCCTTCTCAATCCAGAGTCCTCCCCTCCCCTTTCCCAGGCCTATCTGCCAGGCCATGCTTTCCCCGACCTGCTTAAGCGTTGTCGCCCTTAAGCAGTTTGCCCAAGTTGCCTGGTCCGTGTTTGTTCAGATATTGAATTTCCAGCAAGATAGGTTTGAATATGCAGCAGGAATTTCAAATCATTCACATGGTGATTTTTTACCCGCCTGGAAGGAAGTTTCTTTTCTGTCTTTCATGTCGGAGAGCGGTAGTGTCTTTGTTCACTATGCAAATCCGTCTAAGAGAAATAATTTCTTGTGCAAATATGAGAGCCCAAGAACTTTAATCACTTCCCCTTGGCCCCGCTATTTCTTCTGGCTCCGGTTTGAAACTTAGAGTATAGTAACAAGCTTGGAGACTGAGTAGACGCGGGTATATATGTGATGTGCTGTGCTTCAGGGAAAAAAGTCACAAGTCACAAAATGGATATTTTTCAAAGTGATTTATTTATAAAATATCTTTGTTGGAATATTCTATTTTTTGGGGTGCTTAAATGCTGCTAGTAATATTAATACACGTATGAAATTTCAAGGCAATGTATTAAACATATCTATGCATTTCTAAGGTCATCTTATGTAGTATAATTAAATATCAATAACTTTTTTTTCAAAAATAAAGATATCAAACTTAAATCATAGAGACACAACTTATATGTCCAATTATTTACTACCATCAGAATCGGCTTGATCTCATCTTTACAAATATTATGATGAAATCTCAAAATCCATTTTTTGTATAAATGATTATGCTTTTTATGATATCAACAGAAAACGTTTTCTAGTCTTAAAGTTGAAACTTGGTAAAACGCATTGGTTGCCATGACTACCACATGTAACTCACTAGTGACATATATGCACTGTGCATAACTCACTCTAGACATTGTTCTTCGAGCAATGTCCATACATAAATACTAAGCAATGGATGATATTTAAGTTTGACACCTACGTTCACCCCTGCATTGACTCATATTTGGTTGCACCAATTGCTCATGTTCTGAGTTGCTCGTGGAAGACCTTAACATAACGGTCAGATTTTTAGAAAATGTACAATTCAACTTCGCCAATCTTCTCAAATAACCCTAATTTCAAACGAAAATAAAGTTACAAAATACAGTTCTACCTAACCAGACAGATTGCTAGAATCAATGCAATGCCGAATATACTCGAATTGACCTAGTATTGACCAAATTACAGCCTAATTTAGCAGAATTTACTCAATGTATACAGCTGCCAATTGTACATTTTCTGAAAATCTGACCCATAAGCCCATGAAGAGCAAGGTCCAGGCTTGGGCTGGTGTGAGCTACTCGTCTTAGGAAGTGCTTGCTGGTAGAGTGGGCACCAGTAGTTAATGAGATATGTAAATAGCCCAATGCCACCTTAGGTGCTCTAACACACCACCTCCACCAGTAGTTCCTCGCTCTCTACCCTGCCCTCCTCCATTCATCCATCCGCTTCCCAGTAGTCACACTCTATAGATCTCTGCCTCACATCACGGAACTTTTTCTTTAGTTTTTAAAAGTAAAACTTCCTTACAAAGTTATATATGTGATGTGTGTCAGGAAAATGAGTCACAAGTCGCAAAATTCATATTTTTAAAAGTCATTCATTCACAAGATGTTTTCATTTTTGGAGTATCTAGTCATATAGGTTATATGGATACATGAACTAAATTTCAGGACAGTGTATAAAATATATCCATGCATTTCGAACTAAGATCATCCTGGAGTACATTACCTACTTTCTTAGTAATATTTCACCGCAAAATAATGAAAACTTCTTTTTTTTTCAGAAATAAAAATATCAAACTTCAAATATAGAAAATACTTATTTAATGTCCTAAATGTTTACCAACATTAGAGTCGGCTGGAGCTCATCTTTTCAAATATAATGATATCTCAAAATCTATTTTATACATTTTTGTTGCACTTTTCTCAAAGATCACTAATCAAAAGCTTAGTTTAAGGGTGTAATTAGTCGCAATCAGGCCAAATTGTGCAGCAAGTTGTTGGCTTTCCACTGGTTTATTTCTCTTCGAAATCAAATAAATATACAGGTATTTCACATGTTGACTTCATATTTCCCATCATGCATTTGGTTTTAATGGGTGATTTACACAAGCTATGATATTCATGAAAAGATCCTTTACTTGCACTTTTCAATGAAAAATGTTGCTAAATATTTGTATGTCAGACATGGGCAGTGAGACGTGCATATCCCCTATTCTGGCACGTTGAGAGGATCATGGGACAGTGAACGTTAGTACGGTGTATTTGATACAGGGTGCGTCACCAAGATATCCAAGAAGGTATCCAAGAATTCCACATTTCTCCACATGAGACAGGAATGCAATTTACATTTAGAAGTAAATACTAAATCTATTCACACAATTCTTTCTTTCTTTCTTTCTTTCTTTGATCTTCACTTCTGTAGATTGGAGCGTTCAAAACCAAAGCCCTACAAATTCTAAAATCAGAGATGTAACGTGACCTGTCTACAGGCACTGTCTAATGTACATTATATACTTGATTGGAATTGTCTGAATCATATACTGTAATTTGTATCCACATTGTCTATCGCATACACTAATGTATTGTATACTGTATGTACTTAGGCAGTTGACGTCAACTGCCTTACTGACAAATAATTATTACTGTCATCACCGTATGTATCCCTGTAATAATAAAGCCACCTGCTCCCTTGTAGATGTATTTGTCTCTGATCTTCTTATTTTTGAGTATATCACTCAATTAATGTGTATTGCAATGTCTCAATCAATGTATCGCAAACTGTAGTATTTTTCATTAACATAGTTAAACAAGTAGACTGCAGCAGCAGATAGAACGCCACAGAGTTGTAATGTGTTCTCCACTGTATCATGTATATATGTTTGGAGAAGCTGGATAAATAAAATCATTAAAATAAAATCATTTTGTGATCGACAATTAAGAAAAAAATGTTTCTTTAGTTTGTGTTGATGAATTTCTTGAGTTTGTCATGAATTTATAGTATAGGACAGCCATCTATAGCTAGAAGGAGTCAATGAGGAGTAGAGGAGGCCTTTGGGCAATTTGCAGCTTCATTGGCTGGTGAATGGAGACCTCAGTTGTAAAGGTTCACACTCTCTCCCTCTCCCTCTCTCCCCCTCCTCCTTCCTCTCACATACACCCCTGACCAGTAAGTCTAGACACCAAGTCAAACAGACAAGTTATAATTGCCACAAATTAACATCTCTACTCGCTCCCACTTACCAGGTGCTGATTTGCACGTTGAAATGTCGTCTGCCTACTTTAGAGGTCATTGGGAACATCTAGAGGTCGTCTAAAAGTCGTCTGCTTCATATCTGTGTATATATGCTTGTAGATACGCTAATGTGGCATCGTCTGGGTAATTTGTATACAGTTCATCCTCTGGTATTTATTCAGTATTCCCATGTTACTCATTCCATTAAATAAGCTTTCCATTTGTAGAAAATCTAATTTCAATTCAAAACGAGCAACATCCAACTGTGTGAACAACAGTATGAGTATCATGTATTTTAAATCATATAAAGTCTATTAAGATCTAGACTGCAGGACTGCAACATTGGCCTTGAGATATTATAAGATTATTATTATATTATAGAATACAATTTGGTGTGATATAAGAAATGAATAGATATAATTGTCGTGATATAAGTCTTCTCACGTAGGAAACGAAAAATTTTTTTTATGTATAAGCTGGGATATATTGTGATGCCCTACTATATGATTGAATTTGAATAGATTACAGGGATCTTATGAAAACCAATGTAAATTTAGATGTCCCCTGTAATGAAATAAAAAAAACTTGAACAAAAAAATGTGTATTCAAGTTTGGCGTCAGAATACAAGAATAGGACCTTCCATCCGGCCCTATAGTTTGCCACTGACAACAATTAGATTACACATAGGTTTGTTCATTTGCAGATTTAACGTAACAGTCGTTCATTTGGATCATACTTATAGTACGTTGGATTAACAGTGACTATATGTCCACCTTTACAATAGGGGAGTTGCATAGCCGCCATTTTGAAACTTCTTGATTCACATGGAATTATGGGACTAATGACACAGTATAAAATCTATAGAAAACATGTCATGGCATGGAATATTTATCAATGATCTAATGTTAATATCCATGTGTTATATATGTTTCCATAACACAAGTCCCCATCTTTCCCATCATGCATTTGGTTTTCATAGATGATTTATACAAGCTATGATATTGGTGAAAACATTCTAGCAATTTTCGATAAAATACTGCCAAATGTTTGTATGTCAGTTTCCCATGAGTCTGTAATGACATTAAAAGCCCTGAATTAATTAAAGTTGCATTTTCAGCCATTACAACACACACAATCCTTGCCAAGTTTTCTCAAGCTATGATTTATAGGACTGCATCTATCACTATTCTGCTGCTATTATACTTATGTTTATACATAAGAACATGAAGTCAAATTGGCGGAAGGAAATGACAGCGAGAAAAGAGCTTGATGGGAAATGTGGACCTTTCTGAAGCCTTGTAGCAAAACACAGACCTGTATTGACCAACTTGAGCTGTTGTTGAGCAGGTCATGTAGGTGGAGAGGAGTGGTGAGCTCCTCCCTATGTGGTTCAAATGTAAAACTAGCCAGAGAGGGTGAGGGGTGGTTGTTGCATCCCGATTTGTTTGGGTGTGTGCAGGACACTGGTTGTTGAGAGATGCTGATGCTAAACATACCATATTTTGATTTTAATTACTGCATTGGATATATTGGGGCATTATCCACATAAGGCAGAGATTCAAAGGATTATTAAACTAGGTATATCTGAGTATGTTTGATATTACCTTGATACAAACAATCTGTTTGGTTATGTTAGACTGAATTCTTAACCTGATTTTTGTCTTATGTTTTGGTTATTTCAGAGAATTGGTGAAGGTGAAGTGGCCCATATATCAATGGGCATCCCTTTCATTACCCCCTCCCCCTCCTCTCTTTACCTTTAAAAGAACTGCTTGTATCATGTTCAGACCTTGGCCCTGCTCTGCTGGTATGACCTGTCCTGTCATATATGGGTCAGACTTTTATAGAATGTACAATTCGCCTTCACTAATTCTCCCACATTTAAGACAGAAATGAGCTTCAAAATGCAGTTTAACATTCAAGACAGATACTATAAATCAACGTGACACCAAATATACTCAGATATACCCGGTATTCATCATTTTTTAGCCTAATTTAGCAGAATTTCCTAAATTTGTTGAGCTGCCAATTGTACATTTTCCAAAAATCTGACCCATAAAAGAACTACTTGTATCATGTTGAGACCTTGGCCCTGCTCTGCTGGTATGACCTCCCCTGTCACATATAAGACATAGAAGTCTAGTTATCTACATAAGCCTGTGTATATTTGTATGAATGGTCCTCCCTGATAGGAACTATTTCAGTGTCTGACCCATGTATGAATGGTAGACTCTGATATAACAGTCAGAGACTGATGCCATGTATTCATATTGCCAACCCACCCCAATCAACCCCCACCTGTTTACAAACGTTTCAAGGTCTTCATATGGAATATATCTAAGTTACTTTACTGGTTATTGTCCCCCAGGAATATTGCAAACCTTTTTTTTTTCAAGATAAAAATATCAAACTTAGAATAATTATAGAAATATTCATTAGGTAACCTACTGTTGACTATCAATGAAATCACCTTGATCTCCTCATTTCAAATATGGTGAAATCTCAAAATCCATATTTTGCGATTCACAATTCACAAAAAATGGATTTTCAGATATCTCATCATATTTGAAAAGATGAGATCAAGGCGATTCAAATGATGATGAAGGACACATAATAAGTATTTCTGTATTTCATATTTGATATAATTTAGTTTTGAACAAAATGTTTGCCATATTTCTAGGTGGACAAATATCTAGGTAACTAAATATACCCTATAAGATGACCTTTGAAATGCATGAATATATTTTTTGAAGAACTGGAATTTAGCACATGTATTTATTTATTTTCCTAAAACGGATTACATATTTCTTGAATTGTTGCTTTCTTAAAGACATGGATTAATAGCAAGAACAAGCAGTGGGTAGGGGTGATGGAATGGTCGCAGGAGCTTGTTTTTGTACTCATGTGAGGGTTGTAGGTTCACACCCTGTTGTAGACAGGTGGCTCCCTCTGTGTTTGCTGAGTGGGGCATCAAATGATGAATGTAATGTGTTAAGTAAAATGAGTCACAAGTCACAAAATTGATATTTTTCAAAATGTTTGATTCACAAGATCTCTTTGTAGGAATGTTCTCATCTTTAGGGTATATACCGGTAAAGTTGTATGAATGCATTTACCACATTTCGAGACAGTGTATTGAACATATCCCTGTATTTCTAAGGTCATCCTCTAGGGTATATTTAACTAGTTTACTAGTAATGGACACCCAAACATATTGTAAACCTTTATTATATTTTAAATTATCAAATCTAAAAAATAGAAATACTGATTAAATTTCCGAATATTTACCTTCATCAGAATCGGCTTGATCTCATCTTTTCACTTATGATATCTCAAAGTCCATTCTTCATACCTCCTTGTGAATCATTTTCTTAAAACACAACCCATATTTCTTTTCTTTTATTTAGTGTTTTTATACAGCACATCGTCTGTAATAACAACAGTTGAGTTATCAACAAACCAGTGCATTGTACAATGAAGTTCTAATAATCAATTGAGGACATTAACTTTAAGATATGGGCTCACAGATGATACAGAATAACCATGGCCGTCCAACCACCGCTGTGTGGAATTGTTAAAGGATTAAATCATGAACAATAAGGCAGTGATTAAAAGGATTAATAACTTCCATTTTAGGCTTTCTGGTGCACCTTTTGTGTATACTTCCTCTTATTCACCTCAGGATTATGCACTGAACAGTGCACCAGCAGCCCCTCGATAATCCTATAATATATGATTGAACGGCAAACCTCATAACTCCCGCATAGCATACCATGCTATTTCTCATACTAGTCTGAAGTCCTCAAATGCATGAATGTATGTGGGTCAGATTCTCAGAAAATGTACAATTGGCAGCTGTACATATTTAGTACATTCTGCTAAATTAGGCTGCAATTTGGCCAATACTAGCTAAATTCGAGTATATTTGGCATTGCATTGATTCTAGCAAACTGTTTGGTTAGGTTGAGCTGTATTTTGAACTTTATTTTCGTCTGAAATTTGGGTTATTTCAGAGAATTCCTGAAAGTGAATTGTACATTTTCCTAAAGTCTGACCCATGTACCGATCCTTATATCATAAAGCCATCATAGTTGTAAATTCACAGTGGTTCTGAGGCTTTTAAGACATGATATTATTGTGTGCATCTAATATCCAACCAATGATCAAGGACTGTCAACAACCCAACCTCTAAACTACATGATAAGTCATATTATGGCATCATCCACAGGCTTGTCTAGATGTCTATCCACTTTCTAACCCAGTTAGCCTGCTGTGACCTCAAGGCCCTTGTCCACTAAGCCAATTCTCATGCAATAGGGGACTTTACGAATTATGGTTGAGGTGACCTTGAGGTGAATGCGGAGGTCATCACTGGCCAGTGGTGGCTGGAATACGGGCGCCTATAGCTACCTGTACACTGAGACAGGGGCAGCGTGGAAGGCTCAGAGGGGGAGAGAGGGGCAGCGCACACCAAAGCACCAGTCAACCCAGCTGGTGACCAGACTTGCACAGTCCCTCTCTCTATATGTACAATGCACTGTACACTCACACTAGTTCTTAGCCCCTAGAGGCATACTGCAAGTCTATGCATGGTCACTGTGTGTACATTCATCCCGCTCTCTGCCTGTGTGCAGCCTTCCCTGTGTGCATGCTTCTTCTCACCCTATGTTTTGATGGATTCACTTGACAAAAGTTGTTATTATTATAAGATCTAGCGGGTAAAATCTACTTGAGCTTAGGCAAAACTACTCTCAACATGTGATCTGATAATACTGGAACAGCTATCCAGCCACAAAGCAAATTGTATTCCAAGAATAAGGAGGCAAAGTTTGACACCTATAGTAAAGGTATTAGCTGACGGGGATAGTGCCCGCAGCTAAGCCTGTCCTCGGGGCATAGTAACCACTGCAAAATCTGTCTTCTACCTATTCGTGAACTGCCCTATTCTCATGGAACTTGGTGAATGGGAATCAGCTTAGTGGACTAGGCCCTTATCATAAATAGGTCAGATTTTCAGAAAATGTACATTTCAACTTCAACAATCTTCTCAAATAACCCAAATTTCAGACGAACATAAAATTTAAAATACTGTTCAACCTAACCAACCAGATTGAATTTACTAAATATGTACAGCTGCCAATTGTACATTTTCTGAAAATCTAACCCATATAAGGGAGTATGAATTAAATGTATAATATTTCAATGCTACCATCTTGGGTCACAGGATACTGCATAAATTAAACTTAGACTTGTTCAATTCAAAACTCAATCTTAAATGGCCCTAGGTTAGTGTAGACGGGCCTGTCCACAATGGATAAGAGAACCCACAATATCCTGACTAAATGATCTGGTGCCCTCGCTATCGGAGCCACTGCAATGGCCATGTCCAATCAACTGTGTTAAATCAAAAAGGGCTGAAGCTGAGGGCTAAGTACTACACATATGGGTCCCATATGACCCATATAACCAACTTTCTATATTGCTATAGCATCCCCAACCCAAGCTACATGATAAAACCAAGCTATTATTCATCAGACTGGACTGGTTGTCTACTTACTTCCTACTGTACATACATATGGCAGACTCAGCGAAAAATTCGCAATGTGTAATATCCTGCATAAAAAAAATCGCAAATTCCAAGACTAAAAATGGTCACTACATTACTGCAATTGATATGCAATGACCTTTGCACAATGGTTATCCAATAAAAAACACTGGCATTGCACAAACTCATCTTCAATAATTTGTTGGGAAGATCCCTTAAGATCTAAATAATAATTGTAACTTGATGATTGTTGTTGAAAGTAATACAGCAAAAGAATAAGATAACGTAATTTCAGTGCAATTGATTGCATTGCCATTGCAGTCAACTCGAGACTTGACTGCAATGGGAATGCAATCAGTCATACATTCATATTGCATTCTAGTGTGTGACCTTGAAACTAACCTTACTCATGAATATTCATAAGCATATGGGTCAGATTTTCATAAATTGTACAATTGGCAGCGCTACACATTTAGGAAATTCTGCTAAATTAGGCTGAAAAATGATGAATACCAGATATATCTGAATATATTTGGTATTGCCTTGATTTAAAGTATCAGTTCTGTTATGTTAAACTGCATTTTGAAGCCCAATTTTGTCTTAAATGTGGTTTATTTGAGAGGATTGGTGAAGGCGAATTGTACATTTTCTGAAAAGCTGACCCATATAGCTTATACGATTGTATATTCACATATTAATGATACACCGTTTTGCTCTTGCATACTCTTATGTAATACCTTTTTTATATTTATGGAAATAATACTGCATGTGACAACTTTATTGCGGTCGCCATTGCACTTGGTGCCCATAGGGTAGCCCCACCATGACCTGAGCCTCATGGGAGTAACAGGGCAGTGTGTCTCTGAAACGTGCACAGGCTAGCCAAAGGGCCTTAACTGTCCCTAACTGTCTCCCTCTATGTCTTAGTCTATCCCTCATCTTTACCTCTGAGCACTAATGCTCTGTGTATGAGGATAGTTGATAGCCTAAAGGCCCTTATCCACTAAGCTGATTCTCATGTGATTCTCACAAAATTTAAGGGGATCCAGTCTTCGCTTAACACTAAGGACTTGCGCCGCACCGCGGACCGAGTTACTTCTGTTGTTCAAATTAAGCACCCGCATTCAGAGAGGCCTATACCTTGGGTAATAAAACGCAGTTCAAACGAATTCCTCTCGTAATTCTGATTCTTTTGCCGAATTCCGTAAACTCGTGCCCATGAATCTGCGGTTCACTACATATATATAATATTGTGTTGAACCTGCTGATTTAATTAGAGGGTTGTGATTGAGTAAATGATGATGCGAGAAGAAGCTATACTGTATAATATGTAAATTGCTTAAAGGTAATTAAGGTTTTGTATGGACTATTTAAATACTGCATTTTTCAATTGGAGATGAGACCTATCACTGCTGTGAAAATCTTCCAAGTGAAATTGTTTTTAAAAAACTGGGTGCTGGTCGCAGGGGGGGGGGGGGGGTGAGGGTGCACACCCACCAGTATGTTCCCAGACTAGACTAGACTAAATAACCTAAGCTTTACTTAGAGGTTAGACTAGATTAGGTGGCTAATAGAGACTATAATAGATGGTTCTATTGATCAAGGGACTGTAGTTATTTACTGGCCCACGGGTCATTAAGGCTAGCGAAGTTCCTTCAACCACTTGGCCTTATAATACGGGTCAGACCTTCGGAAAATGTACAATTCATCTTCACCAATTCTCTCAAATAACCCAAACTTTAGATGGAAATAAAGTTCAAAATACAGTTCAACCTAACCAGACAGATTGTGTTGTGATATATATATGAGCAAATTGTGTAACAGTGGTACTCTAGTGTTAATGTTATAAGAATAAAAACTGAGAAAAATATAAAATTATCGAGCAAACATGATGCAGAAGAGGGACATATGTAGTTCTCGATGTATAGCTGTCCCGGAGGAAGATGACATTGTTGACAGATTGAATAAAAGAAGTTGTCGTAAAAACAAAAACAAAACAGACAGATTGCTAGAATCAATGCAATGCCGAATATACTTGAATTTACCTAGTATTGACCAAATTGCAGCCTAATTTAGCAGAAGTTACTAAATGTGTACAGCTGCCAATTGTACATTTTCTGATAATCTGACCCATATTTGTGTACAATATTTTTAACCGAAGGTAAGATGGCAAATAATGGAGAATATGTGATGTGTTTCAGGAAAATGAATCACAAGTCGCAAAAAGTAAATATTGAGATATAAGTGTAACATAGAATATGAAATTATGCCGATTCCATTGATAGTAAACATTAGCACAGGTAATAAGTGTCTCTATATTTTAAGTTTGATATTTTTATTTTTGAAAAAAAAAAGAAAGTTTGTGATATCTTTTGGTGAACAATTACTAGTAAAGTAGCTACCTATACTCTATAGGATGAGCTTTGGAGTGCATAGATATAGTTAATACACTATTTCTATACACTATATAGTTAATACACAGTCTTGAAATTTAGTACATGAATTCATACGACTTGGAGCATCAAATACCCCTAAAACAAGAACATTCCTATTATAAAGCGATATTGTGAACAAAATACTTTGAAAACTATTTATTTTGCGACTTGATACTCATTTCCCACAAACACATCACATATTCCAATAAAGAGATCTTGTGAATAAATCACTTAGAAAAATATTCATTTTGGGACTTGTGACTCATTTTCCTTGAACACATCACATTTGTATACAGTCAATATGTTTAACCAAAGGTAAGGTAGCAAGGGAAGGAAAATCAATTAAATGAAGAGAACTATTTGAATCATCTATTTCTATTCATTTGCAAAACAACAAAACAGCATAACAAAATGCTTCAATCTGCAGCTATAGTAGTTCGTGAAGTCATATACCGAGAGCAATCGAAAATACCCTTGTTTCAATGAAATGTGATGTGGAAAATGAGTCCCAAGTCGCAAAAAATGGATTTTGAGATATCATCATAATTATTTGAAAAGATGAGATCAAGCCGATTCAAATGATGGTAAACAAGAAGGACATCTAATAAGTATTTCTGTATTTCATGTTTGATATAATTTAGTTTTGAACAAAATGTTTGCCATATTTCTGGGTGGACAATTACTAGTAAAGTAGCTAAATATACATAATATCTATAATATTACCTTAGAAATGCATGAATATATTTAAAACACTGTCCTGGAATTTAGCACATGTATTTATGCTACAAATATCGTTAAGCGCCCCATAAATGAAAACATTCCAGCGATACATCTTGTGAATAAATCACTTTGGATGATATCAATTTTGCAACTTGTGGCCCATTTCCACGTAAAACATATATGGGTCAGATTTTCAGAAAATGTACAATTGGCAGCTCTACACGTTTAGAAAATTCTGCTAAATTTACTGAAAAATGAAGAATATGGGGTATATCTGAGTATATTTGGTATCGAGTTGATTTAAAGTATCAGTTCTGAATATTCATAAGCATATGGGTCAGATTTTCATAAATTTTACAATTGGCAGCTCTACACATTTAGAAAATTCTGCTAAATTTGACTGGAAAATGGTGAATACCGGGTATATCTGAGTATATTTGGTATCGAGTTGATTTAAAGTATCAATTCTGTTATGTTAAACTGCATTTATTTTGAAGCTCATTTTTGTCTTAAATCTGGGTTATTTGAGAGGATTGGTGAAGGCGAATTGTACATTTTCTGAAAATCTGACCCATATCTAGCTCGGTTCTTACAATCAATCTACATTGACAAACCAAGCCTAGATTATCCAGACGCATGTGGGGGTATTACTATAAGCTTCAATGGGATACAGCCCACCATTCATTATTGCTCAATGCTAATACCCGCATAACTAGGCCCTAATAATAGTAGGGTTAAGTGAAGTAGGGGTATAATAGGCAGGGATCAGGCTAATTGGGTAAGATTTTCAGAAAATGTACGATTGGCAGCTGTACACATTTAGTAAATTCTGCTTAATTAGGCTGTAATTTGGCCAATACTAGGTAAATTCGAGTATATTTTGATTCTAGCAGTCTGTTTGGTTAGGTTGAAATTTATTTTGAACTTTATTTGCATCTTAAATTTGGATTATTTGAGAGGATTGGTGAAGGTGAATTGTACATTTTCTGGTGATTTTACCATTTATTGGTTCCAAGTATCCAACTCAGGAGAGGTATATTTCCACCTACTGCTCCTGCTACTGCTCCTCCTCCTCCACAAAATCCTCTGATCTGGAGAAGTTATGGAGGAGGTGGTGGTGGTATCGATCACCCCTTCACCCTCTCTAGTCACCCCTAGTAGTCATTGATACTTATAGCACACTTGTAATAGACTAAAGGGCCTGATCCACTAAGCTGATTCTCATGCGATTTTGCATCACAGAGGACCCTTTTACACTAAATTCTGTGAGCATCACATGGGATTCGGTTTAGTGGATTAGGCCCTATAGACACTATTATCCATGATTTTGTTATTAGCATCCGAAATTAGACTCAAAAATAATGAATAATGGGTATATCAGAGTATCTCTGGCGTTGTGCTGATAAAAGAATGTCTCTTTCATTGCGTTAAACTGTATTTTGAACGTCACTTTTTTCTTAGGGTCAGATTTTCACAAAGTATTGGTGAAGGTGAATTGTACACTTTGTGAAAATCTGACCCCTATACAATACGCCCCAGGCTTCTGATGCAGGGTCTGTGCTTGATGAAGCGCGACTCAGTGGCGGCACCTTTGTTGCCATCCAGGTAACTCTCCTGAGATTTTGTGCACATTGACCTCCCTAGGTCCCGACAAGGATATAGTCAGCTCACCCCTTATTGCATCTAACTTTTAAAAAAAAACATGTGACGAACAATTCCAGTTCCAGAAAATGCTTACCCTGACTATTCCCCTACTCCCTAATCTAGGACCACTGTCCACACAACTGTAGAATAAACAATTTCGGCTACTTTCCACCGCTACGCAAGCGTTGGCCCTCCTTGTATCAGTAGCAAAGTTCTGTCTCCCTCCCGAAACTGAAACTCATAGCTCAGTGGCAAGCCTCTCACCTCCAGACCTGAGGGTTGAGAGTTCAAGCCTTGCCCGGGTCTCTCAGCTTTATTTTTCCATCCTCTACTTGTTGGGCCGTGTAGAGCTGTCAGTCTACACGGCCGGGACAGGACGGTGGGTGGGTTTGCACTGGGTGAGGTCGGGCCGGGAAGGCTGGTGATTTGAAAAACAAAATATGCATAACAATGTTTCTCCGTGTGCCAAGAAAAACGGCCTAAAAATATCTAAATTACATTCGCAAGGCGCCTTTACCAGCTGCTGCCCCTTCCTGGACCAAAGCAGTGTCCACTCAAAGCCCTTATAGTAAGAATGACATGAGGAGGCTCTCCAGGCCTACTTAGCCAATGGTCAGTGATACCAGTGGATGAATGGTGAATGGATGTATAGCAGTAGTTGCCTATCTGGCCTCTTACACACAGACAAACTGCCTCTTGCCCTCAGCTTAAGCATCAGCTCAGGTCTGCTCAACCAGACTAGGACAATCTACTTGCCTATATAGTGGGTCAGATTTTCAGAAAATGTACAATTCACCTTCACCAATCCTCTCAAATAGTCCACATTTAAGACGAAAATGAGCTTCAAAATGCAGTTTAACATAACAGAACTGATACTTTAAATCAATGCGATATCAAATATACTCAGATATACCTGGTATTCATAATTGTTCAGCCTAGTGTAGGGGAATTTTCTAAATGTGTAGAGCTGCCAATTTTCTGTAAATCTGACCCATATATATATATATATATATGGGTCAGATTTTGAGATAATGTACAATTGGCAGCTGTACACATTTAGTCAATTCTGTTAAATTAGGCTGCAATTTGGTCAATACTAGGTAAATTCGAGTATAATTGGTATTGCATTGATTCTAGCAATTTGTTTGGTTGGGTTGAACTGTATTTTGAACTTTATTTTCGTCTGAAACTTGGGTTATTGGAGAAGTTTGGGGAAAGTGAATTGTACATTTTCTAAAAATCTGACCCATATAAACAGAGCTAACCTGCATTCAAAACTGCCAAATTAGAAAACTACTGAAGCTGTCTATGTATCAAACCGATTTAAGGGTCAGATCTTTATAAAATGTACAATTCGTCTTCACTAATTCTCTCCAATAACCCACATTTAAGACAGAAATGAGCTTCAAAATGCAGTTTAACATAGCAAAACAGATAATATAAATCAATGCGACACCAAATATTCACAGATATACCCGGTATTCATCATTTTTTTGCCTAATTTTGCAAAATTTCCTAAATTTGTAGAGCTTCCAATTGTACATTTTCCATAAATCTTACCCTTAAAGAAATTCAAAACCAACAAATATAAGGAGCCCCTGGGAAGTGTTGTTTAAGCGTTGAAGGGTCAGATTTTCAGTAAATGTACAATTGGCAGCAGTACACATTTAGTACATTCTGCTAAAATAGAGTGCAATTAGATCAATACTAGGTACATTGGAGTATATTCGGCATTGCATTGATTCTTTCCTGAATTACATCACATATGTGATGTGTTTCAGGAAAATGAGTCATAAGTCGCAAAATTGATATTTTTCAAAGTGTTTTTTTCACAAGATCACATTATTGGAATGTTCTGATTCTTGGGGAGTTTGTCACTTGTAGTTATGTCAATCGATGTATCAAATTTCAGTACAATCTATGTAATGTATTCTTTCATTTTAAAGGTCCTTATATGGACTACATTTAGTTACTTTACTGTTTAGTGACCCCCAGAAATATTTGAAACTTTTTTTTCAAAAACGAAAATATCAACCTTAAAATCTAGAAATATTCATTATTTTATTAGACTGTTTACTATCATTGGAATCGGCTTGATCTCATCCTTTCAAATATAATGATATCTCAAAATCTATTTTTTGCGACTTATGCCTCATTTTCCTGTTTAACACATCACATATGCCTCAGTTAGACACTACATGAGTGGAATAAGTGGCAAGAGTAAGTTGACTATATGGAATAAGTACCTTCCACTGCAGCCACTTATCTCTGGGTGACATATGTGACTGATGCTACACCAGTGATAATTGTACAATAAGGCAGAAGCATTTAGTAATTAGCCCATTCATTGAGGGCGGGGCTGAATAATGAATGAGGTGTGGGACACTCTGTCCGAATCATGTATGGGTCAGATTCTCAGAAAATGTACAATTCAACTTCGCCAATCTTCTTAACAACCTAAATTTCAGACAAAAATAAACTTCAAAACACAGTTCAACCTAACCAAACTGATTTCTAGAATCAATGCAATGCCGAATATACTTGGATTTACCTAGTATTGTCCAAATTGCAGCCTAATTTAGCAGAATTTACTCAATGTGTACAGCTGCCGATTGTACATTTTCTGAAAGCCTGACACATGTAATGTGCCAGGCTTTCAGAAGTGTGAAATAGAAGGGAAATGCTAAGGTTGCAGAATATTGGTGTTGTTGTTGTTGTTTAGCCAAGTTGGGACAAGTCAAAATACCAATTTAGATTTATATTCTTTTTTTTCTATCCTTGAATGAAAGAAGAGGCTCTTTTTCATTTCTTTTTTTGTTTTAAATTCTAAAAAAAAAGGTTTAATTTAAAAGGTTCTCAACTGATTTTATTTATACTTGGGATGCAGGATCCCCGAATTCGAATTTTCATCAGTCCCAAATCTCGCATTACAAAACTTGATTATTTGATTCAACTGTCCTATTTTGATAAACATGTAATAGGATTCGGAAAACTCTGATCAACATACATGTATGTATGTATACATCTTTTAGGTTTAAGGATGGGAATGTCACAGAGGAAAGTCATGCTAAGTTTTCCCGGTTTCTGTCTTCGTTTAGCTGAGGGATATCTATAAGGGTCGGAATTTCAGAAAATGTACAATTGGCAGTTCTACGCATTTAGTAAATTATTCTCAACTAGACTGGACAATGGTCAATACTGGGTCAATACTGAGTGTATTTGATATTGCCTTGTTTCTAGGAATCTCTTTGGTTATGTTAAACTGAGTTTGAACCTCATTATTGTCTTAAATTTGTGTTATTTGAGAGGATTGCTGAAGACAAATTGTACTTTTTCTGGCGATTTCACCCGTAAGAGAGGCTCACATTTATCTTTTAAAAGTTCCATTTGCAGGTTAAATTGGGGGATTTCTGAGAGACATCGTGGATCCACCAGGAGTAGACGTCCTAATGGGATTCTAATGGCATTTTGCACAGCAAGAGGTTTTCCCTAAGTTTGGAGACATTCTCTCTTAACTCTTAATTATGATGATGGTAAGAAATTATACTGAATGCTATACATGATACTACATATGGCCTACTATAGCCAATTGGTAAAAGGAAAGACGAAATTCATGATTTTAGAAATGCGGATAGCTTCGTTGTTTTTTTGTTTTAGCTGCAGCGAAAAACCCAAAAACATGTATTGTGTCACTAGTAATTATAATTAATGTAATTGTTTAAACTGTACATTGTTTTGTTCATATTACGGTTTCAGATACATGAAACGTACCAATTTATTGGAATTGTTGTCTGAAATAAAATATGTTTAAAAAAAACTCTGAGCACAGACTGAACCAGCAGTAGAGGTCTTGATTACTGAGAAGTAGATAGTAAGAGAAAACAGAATGAGATCATGAAAGATTATGTTTGACCAAGAACAAAATTATCAATAAGGGCCCTATGTATCACTTCAGGTCATGCCTTTTTACAGATTCTTTTTATTGTTTCTCACTCATATTCTTGCTAATATTCCTTTTTATTTCATTCGTTCTTTGTCCGTCTGCTTCTCTGTCTCTCTGTCTCCCTTCCATATCTCTCTCAGCCTCTCTCAGTAGTTGTTCCACTGATACTAAATCAGCAAACAGACTAAAGTCCGTCCCAGTAGCCTGGATGTTAACCAAAACAATCAATACATATGATCTCCCTATCCCTATATTGGACATAATCCCCATAGCTTCCTTGTACCTTTATTTCTCAGCCCGGCCTCATGTTACATAATGCCGGAAGTGCGGCAGGCGAGGGTGTCGCAGTGAATGATTCCCCTGCTAAGAGTTGTGCTGATGAGTAAAATGATCAATGGGTGGCGCTGTCAGCATAAAAAGGAGGCGAGATAGCAGTAAAAAGCCGCAGTAGACAGTCTGCATTATGTCCTCTTATGAGACTGTTAGGATATTACTGGCCTCCTAAACATGTTAGGGGGATATGATAACTTGAGGTAAACAGAATCATATATTGAATGGCCATAAGGTACAGAAAGCGAAAATTATTGATTATTTGGGTTTTAAAATCGATAACAAACTCAGTATGAACAATCATTTAATCTGACTAAAATGTGCAACCATGAACAAGCTCCTTCTATTATACCGAATGAGGAAATACCTCAACGTCGAGATGACAAAAAATATAGTTAAGACACATATATTGTCGACACTTGAATATGGTGGCCTTTTCTTATCGCTCTCAAATGCTCATCTTAGAGAGAAATTACGACTAATTTACAGGGCAATCAAACTTGTTTATCAAAATGATCGTAGGGACAAGGCAATCCTAAGTTAAATATGTGGCATAGAACCACTAAAAAAGAGGTATGACATTGCCCTAATGGGAATTATGTTAAAAAAACAGCTTGAAGTTGTTAATATCCAATTTGTTCCCAGAAACACGCGACAAAATGCTGTACCAGTAATCAGAGCTATTAGACCTGCCCTTGAACTTGTAAATAAATCTCCCCATGTGAGAGGTCCAAGAATCTGGAATAATTTACCTGGTTGTGTTAGGCAACGAGATTGGCCAGCCATTAAAACCTACCTCAAAAATAACAATGACTGGTACGGTTGATATGTGTGTAAATTGAAAATGTCTTTGTATATGAAAAGAATTATATTAATGAAAGTAGAATATTGATCATGCGCCATTGTTTTTATTCTTTGTGTAGCTTCTTGCAGAGGCAAAAAAACAAAAATATATTATTTGTGTAAAACGATGTATAATGAAATGTATTTTTATTTCTGTGCTAAATATATTGTTATTTTCCTTTGAAAGCCTATGTTAAAGTTAAACTGTTAAAATGGTAAAAATGTACATACAATGTCAACATAATTTTCGACTGGGTTTCCATGAGATTACTGTTGTACCGCACAATGGAAATGGACTCAATAAAATTTCTTTAAAAAAAAAATATTTAGTGTTTCTTTTATGCCTTCTGTATCTGTCTGTCTGCTTCTCTGTCCCTTTTTAGATTGATGAGATAACATCAATCTAAGTAGATTGGGGTGATGTCTGTCAATCATTGATAGCATCTTGGCTCCTCCCATCCTGGATATCAGTGTGAAGAATCTGTTTTGTTTTTAAATGTTTTATTCATCAAGACATTATGCACATTTTGATGTTGATTCTGATATCAGCAGATGGGATCAGAATCATGCTGGTAATGGCTGGGAGGGGGAGAGGATGGCGTTTAGGTGTGAATTAAAGGGTAGACCATTTGTGAATTAAAGTGGCAAGTTGAGTAGTAAGATGCCCCATATGCAAAGGTGTTAAAGGGACCAACACAATTACATGGAGTGACCAGTCAGATATGGGATAGGAATTTTATGTTTTCTGTCTCCCCTTCCCCTCCTTCCTACTATCCCTCCTTCTCGAACTTTACATTTAACTGACATCTATCTTCGTTTCCCTTGGAAATGCAATCTTCTGCATGAACCGGAAATAAATAAATGTAAGCTGATCACTGTTAACTAATTCTTGTTCTCTCTTCACTATTTCTCTCTCTGCCTGCCCAGTCCAATCCGAAACCCTCAGATCAGATAAGAATGGTATTCAGAGATTCAATGCCTACTTCGTTAATCGGTTTCCTGGCCTAGAACTAGGCATTCTAATGGGATTATAATGACCTGTTGCTGTCTTAATGCAATTATAATGGCACTTTATGGTTTAGTGAGATGCTTTCCCTCCATTTGAAGGGACTCTCATCTTAGGGCCTAGACTGTCTCTGTATGTCTGTCTCTCTCACCTTTTTTAAATGGGTCAGATTTTCAGAAAATGTACAATTCACCTTCACCAATTCTCTCAAATAACCCAAATTTCAGACGAAAATAAAGTCTAAATACAGTTTAACCTAATCAAACAGATGGCTATAATCAATGCAATGCCAAATATACTCGAATTTACCTAGTATTGGCCAAATTGCAGCCTAATTTAGCAGAATTTACTAAATGTGTAGAGCTGCCAATTGTACATTTTCTAAAAAACTGACCCAAATACTTCCACTAATAGCCACTAAATCAGCAGCAGGTCCCAAAAGCCTGATTGTTAACCAACACAATCAATACATTATGGTCTTCCTATTTCTATATTGGATTAGTGTCTTGTTATGATAGATACTTCAGCAACAGGGAAGGGCCGAGTCCACTAATCCAATTCTCATGCAATTCTCCTGGAATTTAGTGTAAAAGAGTCCTTTGCGACACAAAATCGCATGGGAATTGACTTAGTGGATTAGAACCTTACAAATTTCATACATCAATGCTCACTGATATTGGTTACTGATATAATGATCTAGAACATGCTTGAAATTCAAAGAATTTCCCGAAATCAGGGGTCACTTTAATGGCTAGAGAATGGAGCTTTAGTCAAGCGGAGTCTTCCGGCGGACCACGACATGACCCACACCCACACCCAATACCCTGTAAATTGTATTGTCAATTAGAATCATAGACTATCCACTTCCAGTTCCTGGTTAAACCTAAGTAGCTTTAGCCACAGCAGTGGGTGGAAGACCATGGTTGGATCATAACTGTTTCACATACCGTGAACCCATAACACCAATAGCCCCAACTGTATCACCTGTCATTTGTTTACAACAATGTACACTAATATTGCTTGACGTATCGTGGCCTGTGCAAAAACCATTTTCGCCGAAAATAAACACAAGCTTAGGACTGCCACCCATACCTCTATAACAGAGAACCTATATATCTCCAAACCCCATCCAACAAACTTTTCTCCCTTAATTCGATCTTAGACTCTTTAATTCTGTCACCAATCAAAAGGGAATTGCATCAATAACTACATGTGTTAGTTTAAATGAAATCCTAGTCCCAGATGTGACGATATTATTGAAATTAAAAAATAAAATGACTCGAAAATGAGACAAATATAAAAAGGCTGCCTTCACTGGGATTCGAATTCACAGATTGGCAGTCCTAGATGCTAACCACTTGACCATAGGGGACTCTACAGACCATGCATATTATAACACTGGGTATAGCCATTGATGCATCATATTTTCGCTTTTCTTTAAGCCCCCATTCTCCTCATGGTGAATAAGGAGAATGGAGAATGTGTTAGCTGCAGGCGATTTAATGATTAAAATCAATTATGAAAATATATTTTGCTTCTGCAATCTATTTCTTTAATATGCGAATGCAGGACTTCTAGGTCTGCACGCATCCTGGATGTCACTTGTCTGGGGAAACGATGTATACAATGTCTAAATAAAAAGAAATAAAAAGAATGCATTTATCTCTAAATGTACATATTCTCCCAACTCCACCCATCTGTATGTACATGCCTGACCTGACCTCTGGTATATAAGTAAGTAATTACAACTTCTCTATAGGGATGGGAGAAAGACAGCAGCCCAATGACTCTAAATGGCAGATGAACGGATAAAAGTCCCTGCATTTAAATGTGGGAAAACGACACGTGGTCTGCGTGGTTTTCGACATATAACCATGATAAATGCCCTATGCTGCCAGTACAAAGCCAGCTGCATGATACGTAAGGAGGAATGTCATATTATTAACCAGGCTCAAAGGTAGTCCCTTCCAAGATGGTAATGGGCTGCTTTTTTCCAATGGCTTTTTATCCTTTTATCTACTTTTGAAGTTTACGTAAATCAATAGTAACTATAGCTATAGCTATAGATGAAGTCATTTCAATAAAGTCATTTCTTTAATAGTGGTATTTTAGCAAATGTTTCTCCAAAATAATGGTCCTGGGTATGGCCATAAGCTGCCTTTTCTCTGTCTCTCTCTCCCTTCTTCTCTATCTCTATTTCCTGGGTATGATCATGAACTGCCTCCCTCTCAGCTCTCCCTGGGTATGACCTTAAACTGCCTTTCTGTCTCTTTTTCTCTGTCTCTCTCTCCCTTCTTCTCTATCTCTATTCCCTGGGTATGATCATAAACTGCCTCCCTCTCAGCTCTTCAGCCCTTGATATAACCATATTAAATGTGTTGATAAGGGCGTAAAGCGACCAATGTCACTCACTCACTCTCTCACTCTCCAAAATAATAAAATATTTGATATCAAATATCTGAACCATACTTTTTATTTTATTTGAAGTCTTTGCTATAGATGAAGTCATTTCAATGGGGGCAAACTTTAGGGACCTTTTTATAAAAATAAAAAATGATTGAATTCATGATCTAAAAAACACTTTTTATATCATTTGAAAAGTCTTTCATTCAGGATATATAAATATGAAGAGTGCTGTTCTCATCACATCTTGAGTCGTTATATAAGATTTTAAATTCTAATGATGAAGACCAGTTACAATGACATTTTGCTGTCATAATTGAACTATAATGGCACTTTGCGGTTTGAGGCGAAAGGCTTTCCCTTCGTTTGAAGGGACTCTCTCATCTTTGGGCCTAGACTGTGTGCGAATTTGCCTCAGGTGTACAGTTGCATGTAAGACATCTAGGTTTGCCCATAATAAATGGATTGATACATTTTCCAACAGAGACATATGGGTCTGAGTGTCAGTAAATGTACAATTCGCCTTCACCAATCCTCTCAAATCTCCCGAATTTAAGACGAAAATGATCTTCAAAATACAGTTTAACATATATAGTAAAAGAGATATTTTAAAACAACACAATACCAAATATACTCAGATATACCTGGTATTTATCATTTTTTTCAGTCTAATTTAGCATATTTTATTCAATGTGTAGAGCTGCCAATTGTACATTTTCTGATGATCTGACCCATTATATTAAATCCACAAGCTCCTTATTATGGTCTTATTACAATTTGTTTAAAGAAAATTATATATATGCACAATTTACAGTTCTATACATCTGACACATCCCGCTAAATAAGAGTGAAAAATGATAAATACTAAGTATATCGGACTGCATTCTGTATTGTATTCATTCAATAAATCTGTCTGATTATGTTGAACTCTATTCAGAACCTGATTGTCATCTTAAATTGGGTAATTTGAGAGGATTGGTGAAGGTCAATTGTACATTTTCTGGCGATTTTACCCACCAGGACCAACTTCTCCATCTGTATCTGACAATTCAAAAGTTGCCTTCAGGGCTTTCGCCGGCAGATTTAGATGGCAGTAACCTTAGTTCCAAGATATCACCTTATCACTGACTCCAATCTCTGAGACGTTTTTGAAACAGGAATCTGCTTGCCCCTGGTAAGTTTCAAACCTGCAAACTGCTTTAGATGGGCCTGGTTCATAACAAATCCTTACTTGAGATCTCCCTAGCTTAGCTAAGGGCCTAGTCTACTAAGCTGATTCTCATTCACTAAGTTCCATGACAATTGCATGAGAATCGGCTTAGTGGACAAGGGCCTTGAGGTCACAGCAGGCTAACTGGGTTGAAAGTGGATAGGGGTCAGATTTTCAGAAAATGTACTTGTAGTTTGTTATTCAACTTCCCCAATCTTCTCAAATAACCCAAATTTCAGATGAAAATAAAGTTCAAAATACAGTTCAACCTTATCAGCTAACTGCCGAATATGTTCGAATTTAACTAGTATTGGCCAAATTGCAGCCTAATTTGTCGAGGCTATATGTGATGTGTTTCAGGGAAATGAGTCACAAGTCGCAAAAAATGGAATTTGAGATATCATTATATTTGAACAGATGAGATCAAGCCGATTCTAATAATGGTAAACATGAAGGACACGTAAGAAGTGTTTCCATATTTTATGTTTGATATATATAGTTTTGAAAACAATAAAGGTTCACAATACGTACGGTGGTCATTCATATATATACTCTATAAGATGACTTTCGAAATAATTATATTTAATACACTGTCCTGAAATGTGATTCATGCATTCATGTTACGATCTATAAGCGTTAAGCGCCCCGAAAATGAAAACATTGCCAATACATCTTGTGAATAAAACACTTTGAAAACTAACAATCTTGTAACACATCACATTTGTCCTCGCTAAGCAGCTGTATGTCCTCTTTTGGGGAAAAGCTATGCTATTTGTGTATTCCTACAGTAGAAATGACTTATGAAAGCAAGGGTAAAAATCATAGCGAGAGACCTTGGGCCCAGGTGCTTTTAACCACCAGACTACCAACTCTTTTCCACTTTTTATATTTCAGTACAGGTCCTCAAACTCTCTTCATTGGACCAAATCACAAATACAAACATTTATGTCAATAGAATAAGATAGTATTAAGCATTTTAGTGACATAAGCCGTGGACACACACAGCCGATTTGGCTCCCGATTGACCCCCGATTTTTGTCTCCCAATAAATCCTATGATTTCATTTCAAGTCCTGGTTTATGTTTTTGAAATAACATCAACCATGATTGGAAATGAAATGTTAGGATTCATTGGAAGACCAAAATCAGGGGACAATCGGGGGGACAAATCTGCAGTGTGTGTCCACGGCTAAGATTAGTACAAAGTCTTGTCTTTTATATAGGATACATTAAGGGTACATTACTCATTGCACTCTGGTTTATATTAATCGTTTTTCGTTTTGCTCTGAGTTAACAATATAAAGGTCGACCCACACTAGAGAAGTAAGTTAAATCGGCCGATTAAAGTGGTCCCGATCGATCGGCGAGGAAATTTTTAGGAATAAATCGGGCTGAATCTTTGACCCACACTAGCGCCGATTGCTGAAAAAATGCCCGATTGCTAGTATAATCGGGGTTTGACCCAAACTATATTCCCGAATAGTGTCACACCTATATAATCGGGAGTTGACTAATGTAATCGGGACGCACGTAACCATACATCCGAATAGTGTACTGGCGCTAGGTGGGGTATGAGCAGCTCCATATTATTTTGGCGGTAAGTGCTGGTGCTTGGTACTTCCGGTTATCAACAAGTCTCAAGATGACGGACGTATTGCTGGCTGCCGGTCCCGTTCTGGCCATTTTAGGGGCTACAGTTGCTTTTCTGGCAGAGGAGGAGGAGAAAGCGAACACAAGGATTTGGATGAAGCCCTGGCTTCGGAGACGGGACGATCCGAATAACCCCTGCCCCACAATGTACACATTGTACATGGAACTTCTAGATGTAAGTACCTAAGTACGGGTAGGTTGAATAGTACCTAAAAATGGTTACTTGTGTAACTGTTTTCTTTGCGTCAAAATTGTAGCTCCATTTAGCTCCATTTAGCTTAGTTGGAAAAGTCTGTGTAGCTGAGAGATATACATAATTTAACTAGTTGCTTACATAAGTTGGTTATTTGGGTACACCTATAGTGTTTATTCCTAGATAGTATTAATTTTCTTATTATGTAGGATTTTATTGTAACATTAATCGTAATATTATTCATTATATTATTCATTTTATTTTAATTTTAAAATTTATATATCTCGACATTATTATATATTATATTATATTTTTATATTATATTATATTATTGTTATTTAGTCCATTATTTAGTCTATTATAATCAAGTATCATGGTATTATACTTTAAGCTATGTCCTTACCATTTATAATTATAATTCCCAGATGTTGTATTTTATTTTATTTACCCACATATTTCAGGATGGCGAAGCTCATCACATAATGAGGACCCTGCGGATGCCGCCAGAGGTATTTGAAAATCTCCTTGAGCTGCTTCGTCCTAAGATCACCAAGAAGGATACATCATATCGCAAAGCCATATGCCCGGAGATAAGACTATGCATCACACTGCGTTTCCTGTGCTTGGGTATGTTTACATTCAGTTACATTTAATTATTAAATTAAACTACGTTCAAATGAGGTTCTATTTTTGTGTTCCTTCATATTTCCTAAACAAATTATCATTTCAACGTCATTTCATGTCATGTCATGTCAGTGAAGTTTTATTTAATTTTATTCCGTGTACTTGATTCTCTTCTCTTCTAGTTTCACTTTTACATTTCGATTTAAAACCAACTTTTCGCCACGTTAACGGCAGTGAGCTTTTGAGGCAATCTAGAAGTCTTTATACCTGTTTATCATGTACTTTTATTTGGATAACTGAAGTATTTTGTATTTTGTATTTTGTATTTTATATTTATAACTATTTCGTATTTTATCTTATCTAACATTGTATTTACAGGAGATGGGTTTTGGTCAATTCACCAACAATTCAGAGTTGGCCATAGCACTGTAGCAGCGATCGTGTATGAAACCTGTCGCAAGATCTATGAGGTGCTTCAGCCATTGCATCTGCAGGTATTAATCTTGACTACATGTAAAATTTTGTCACTTCAGGTATCAGTTTATTTGAATGTTGTATTGATATATGCACCATGGATGAGGGTGTCTTATGAAGTTCATGTACAGTGTATCTAATACATATTACCATGAGTTAGCCAATATTGGGTAACACTTTTTCTAATCATACATTAATGGTCATTATTTTTAGGTGCCCAAAACTCAACCTGGCTGGAAGGCGGTAGCTTCAGCGTTTGACCAGAGATGGAACCTGCCACATGTAATCGGCGCGGTGGACGGAAAACACGTCAGAATTAGAAAGCCGTTGAAGACAGAGAGCGTCTTTCATAATTATAAAAACTATTTTTCCATCGTTCTCATGGCAGTTGTTGATGCCGACTATCGGTTCTTGTATGTTGATGTTGGTGCTGAGGGCTCTGCTAGTGATGGGGGAGTATGGGCTAACTCTTCCTTCAAAAAACATTTTGCATCGTCGCTGAACCCACTGAATATTCCAAAGAGTAGTCCAGTTGAAGGTTTCCCCAATGATTTGAACTACTACCTAGTGGGGGACGATGCTTTCCCCCTCTCAACATCGCTAATGAAACCATATCCAGGGCAGGGCCTCTCAGTTCAACAAAGATTGTTTAACTACCGACTGTCAAGATGCCGACGTATTGTTGAGAATGCGTTTGGCATCTTGGCAGCCAAATTTGCAATTTATCGCATGGACCTCAGGATGAAAGTTAGTCGTGTCGTAGACATTGTCAAGGCCACGTGTGCTCTGCATAACTATATGCGTGAGACATGTGGGCGTCAATATATGACCGTGGAATCTGTTGACCATGACGACGATTTGCACCAGAATCGTCTGGGGTCCTGGCGACAAGTCGCCAATGTCGACAGACTACAGGCACTACCTCCACGGAACAGCTACCAAGGTGCCCGGGTAATGCGTGACCAGATTGCCCATTACTGCATCCGTGAAGGTAGTGTCGAGTGGCAGTATAATCTCCTCGACTTTGTCTAATTGTTATGCATTACTCCGGAACCGCTGCCATAAATTACGGTAGTAATTGTATCTTAATAGAAAGTGTAAGCGGTTTTTCATATTAATCTGGAAAAATGATTAATAATCGTGGGTAATATGTACATGAGGAACAACTTCCAAATAATCATTATATATCCTTTCACGCCAAACTAAGATATAGAGTTTGGATATTAGTTTGCCAACTAATGATTGATTATGTCCATATAAAATGTTATAATGCAGGACATACTTATCTAACTGTCATTATGTACACAAGTCTGTACACTTGCAATGCATTTTATTTCGTTTTATATTATTTTATTCCTTGTACTTGATTCTCTTCTAGTTTAACTTTTAAATTTCGATTTAAACCAAACTTTACTAATATTAGGTCGATAAAGAGTATCTTTCAACACCTTCTGCGGGTAATATCAAACTTTGCCATTGTCATTTATATAGCAATATTTCATATTATAAAAAATAAAATCTGACACTTACAGTGCCTACTTATTGTGTTTATTCCAGTAATTCCTTAACCTGATGAGCTTTCACACAATAAAGCAACAGTCATTTAGCAAGTTTTACTTTATTAATTTCATACGTACAACACTGCAATATACCGCCGTACTGCAGTACTTAAACTATCCCGGTTCTAATTAAACGAGTACAACCATATACAGCTAAAATAGCCTAATGTAAGCATATTCCGACATCGTTCGTTGTACATGTCTATCAAGGTTCAAGGCAACATGAGTGAACCATGCAGTACCACAACACTAAAAACACTAAAAACACAAGGACGATCGCAACTTTGCAAACCAGGCTTTCTCTCCTCTGAAGACATTCATTACACTATCAATGTTACAAATAAACAACTAGCACTATATAGATAAAGTAGCCGAACATAAGCAGATTTCAGGAGGCAGGGGTGTATGTCTATATAGGCTCCAGGCAACATGCGGGAACAAACAGACAAACAGACAGAGCATCGCAAATACAAACACAGAGCATCGCAAACACTAGTAACCTCAGTTAACCGAAAGCAGTAGTACAACTACAATCGCATGTTTAAAAAAAAAAACTAGAAAACGCTAAAATGGCCTCATGTGAGGATGTTAAGCGAACCCTAAAAAGGAGACCAAAGTACATTCATAAAAAGTATCATGATTAAAAATAGACCAATCTCAAATAGACAAGTCGCAAACACAAAGACAGAGCATCGCAAACACTAGTAACTAGTAACCTCAGTTAAAGTATCATGGTTAAAAATAGACAAGTCACAAATAGACAAATCGCAAACACAGACACAGAGAAAACAGTAGTACAACTGAAATCGCACAGTTTAAAAATAAAGAAATAGAATGTGATAAAATGGCCTCATTTTAGGATGTTAATCGAACCATAAAAACCATACCATACCAAAGTACATTCATAAAAAAAGAGTCAAATGTTCACTTCCAATTGCCTTCTTCCATAGCATCTAGACATATTGTGTCTACATGCAGTTTAAAGTGTAAGGCAGTTCTGGGGTTCATCTGGTCGATCTTTTGACCAAGAAGCTCACCCCACTGCACATTAACACTTTTGGCACTGTGACTGGCCACCAGCTCTTTATAATCGGTGGTGAATGATTTGATGGACTCAGTCAATGAATTAAGTTCCGCACTTTTGCCAGAAGAACTTGCGTTTGTGTTAGTGGTAGAAGAAGATAAGCTTTTCGATCCACTACTCTGCCGACTCAAAGAAATGGGGGCCTTCTCAAGTGAAGATTCGATTGAGCGTTTTGGCTTAGACTTGCCATTCGATTTGCCCTTATTGGTTACCGCATGGTCAGTGTCATTTGTGTTTGCGATGCTCTGTGCTGCGGAAGAAGTAGATGGCTGTGGAAAATCCTGCAATGCCTTGTTATGAGACTTGGCGGTGCGTTTGACAGTTTGCTTTTGGCCTATCGCATAGTTGACGTCGTCATCCGGATCGTAATCGGGCGAACTGTCATCACAATTGAGAAGTTCGTCCTCCAAACTCCGTCCCTTCTTCTTAGGCTCCAAATACTTCGACGGTGGGGAGCCCTTCTTTCGGGCCTCAGGCTCATTTTGTGTATCCTCTACGGCATTACGACCTGTCTCTTCCTCGTCTTCAGGTAGCTCTGTTGCCAATACCGTTGTTTGATGTGAACTTTGCTGAAAATAGAAAATAGAAAACAGGACATTTTAGTAGAATGATGTGAATTTACGTATTAGTAACATGTCGGTGTGACAAATATTAACTATTATTACAGTGCAAACCTTGAAAGTAATCACCGAAAAATTTATTTGTAAATATGTATTAAGTTTTGGGGTAAAAATGCATTATTCCTAGTAGGTCTTTGCAAAGAAAGTAATACATCAGTGAAAATACCTAGGTAATAAATTATAATACACGCTTTACATACCAAGACACTCAGATTCGATTCAGTAGGCCGATGTGAAACGTGCGTTGCTAAGAAGGAGCAGAGTTGGAGAACATGTTTTTTACGATCTGTCAGGGGTTTATCAGCTTTTTCACCCGCACCTGACCCTGACTTGTTACACTCCTTGTGCGACTTTGAAAAGGTAGAGCGCAGTGTCTCAATATGCGTCTGCACTTGTCCGACTGAAAGATGACACAAATATTATTTATACTAATTGCCTTAATCTGTTCTATGATATGTGCATTTTATACTTTACAAGGCTGTAATAACCAACTATTATTATTGCACCTGAATACTGCTTATTTTTTGTTAAAAAGTTTAAAAATTATTAGATATCCCAACTGGTAAATAAAGCACTTGTCGACGTATCAGGATAATAATACATATTCCGAATTATATTCTTACCGGTAAATAACAATTGGGTGGACAGAGAAACTGATTTTCAATTACCTGTTTTAAGCAAAGTTTCGGCGATGACGGCAATCGCCCGATTTCTCATGTGTTTGTTTTTGTAATACGGCGATTTCTTGTCGTATAGACATGGTGAATTGCGCCATAAATCAACCAGTTGGTGCTCATCTGCCTCGGTCCACAACTTCTGGCGCGGACTCGCTGCTGCACGTCCATCCTTCTTCTTGGCCGGAGTGGACGTCCTAATCTTGCCGAAAAACGTCTCCTCATTATCTGTGTATACTGTTGGCTTCGCCTTCTTCAGGGGACTCTGTTGAAAGAGTGAATAATCGGGTATAGTCATTTATCCTGTATAGTTAGTCTAGTATTTACCAGTATGCTCCAACAAAACATCGTGACCAATCGGCAGTCAACTTGATTAAAATCAAAATACGTATATTGGTATGAGAAGTAAGACAATATACTTACAAAACTTTCTGCACTGTGCTCGGACGTGTCATCCGAAGCAGTACTCGCTGAGTCATAAGTTCTCTTCCCAACCTGTTTGGCAATCGAATGATGGTATACAAGTTTAGTTACATTTTGCACTAAAACAAATAAGTTTGTTTTGCCAAAAATATTTAGGGGACTATCTTCTCAATTGGACTAAACTCTGGCATTAACAATAGAACCATTTATATTGTCAACACATTTACATAATAAAATAGGTAAGTTCACATATATCAGGTGTATGAACCATGCAATAACTTACGTTGGGTCGTCTGAGGGGCGACTTGTCACAGGCTCCTTCAAACAGATCAACCTCGTTGTGAACGACCTAGAAATCAATATTGGGTTATTATTTTTGTTCAACAACGGTGATATATTTGTGATAATATTCGGATATTAAGTATGTAAGGGCTCATTTCCTGATATAATGTTTTTAAACTTACGTTATGTACAGTCTGCTCCCCACCCTTCTCCAATTTCTTGGGAGAGGCCTCTTGTTCAACGACCTATAAATCAATATCTGGCTTTTAATTTTTGTAAAACTGCAGGTGTCATTATTGGACATGTTGATAATATATTGCATTGGAATATTTTTGATCATATTCAGATATTAAGTATATAAGGGTTCATTTCCTGATATAATGTTTTGAAACTTACGTTAGGTACAGTCGGCTCCCCACCCTTCTCCAATTTCTTGGGAGAGGCCTCTTGTTCAACGACCTATAAATCAATATCTGGCTTTTAATTTTTGTAAAACTGCAGGTGTCATTATTGGACATGTTGATAATATATTGCATTGGAATATTTTTGATCATATTCAGATATTAAGTATATAAGGGTTCATTTCCTGATATAATGTTTTGAAACTTACGTTAGGTACAGTCGGCTCCCCACCCTTCTCCAATTTCTTGGGACAGGCCTCTTGGTCAACGACCTATAAATCAATATCTGGCTTTTAATTTTTGTACAACTGCAGGTGTCATTATTGGACATGTTGATAATATATTGCATTGGAATATTTTTTATAATATTCAGATATTAAGTATATAAGGGTTCATTTCCTGATATAATGTTTTTAAACTTACAGGGTCGACTGCTTCGGGCGTGCTCGATACCAACTGTTTCTGAAAAAGAAATCAAAACAACTATATTGATTGTTAATAAATGACCATTTATAAAGTACTCCACATCATACCTTTCTCAAATAGTTCTAAATCAGGAATATTGTACCTTAGCGGGTATACTTCCTCCCTTGCCGGGGCCCGTCTTCTTTGTTTTTTTTTTTGGCAATTCCTGAAATAATGTATAAAAGTAGAGTCAGGAATAGTGATGGATAGCGTTGATGATAAATTGGAAACATTAGTTAAAAAAAAGGGCCACAAGAGATGCCAGTACCATACACACACACACAAACAAGGTGCCTAAACACCCCCTGGGGGGGGGGGGAGGTGGGGGGGGGGGGGGCTTTGGCCTCATGAAATTCTAAACGAAATAACACACATGTATTAGGGTAGGGAATACACTTTCAGGAACCAGGATTCGGCCCTATTAAAATCAAGTAGGGGCCTTTTGTGGGTCGGTACTCAGGATTGATGAGGGCGGACGGAATTCGGGGGGGGGGGGGGGGAAGTGGCGGTTGGGTGGGGAGGTGGGGGGGGGGGGGGGGGCTACCCTGATGCAATACCGGACATGAGTGTGTACACGTGAGAACATAGTGACAGTGAGACTATTTTTTAACCGGAGGATTGTGGGTCATGGAAACAAAACCTGAATAAACAATCAACCCAAAAGCCAACCGCATACATTCAACTGTACAGTTGTATCATTTTTAGTACATGACAATACATAATCAACGACAGAACTTACTTTCTTTTCCGTAGCCGTGACTACCCCTCTCGATCTTGTAACACGCGCCATCTTGTTGAAGGTCAAGGTCAGAATTTGACTGCCACGCCATCTGGTGATTGATCGGCGCGCCGACCGCGAGAACGAGTTGTACTAGATTTGCTTCGTGCCCCGATCAGTCGGGAGGGCTCTCCCGATTATCCATTATAATGGATAATCGGGAGGGCCCTCCCGAGCGATCGGGAACACCAGCCGACTACCTTTATGGAGCTCCCGACCAGTCGGGCCTAGACCCAAACTAGTAGCAGATTAATAAAAAAATTAAATCGCCGATTAAACCGGTTAAATCGGACGGTTTTGGGATTTAACTTTTAGGAATGGTCCCTTGGAGCGATCGGGAGACGTCCCGATCGCTGATTTTAATCCCCGAGTGAAGAAAATTGATCGCCGATTCAATCTTAATTCCTAAAAAGAGTCGGGACACTTAAATCGGCCGTGAAATGTCTCTAGTGTGGGTCGCACTTAAGTCCCTGCCCATACACAGCCGATTTGCTCCCCGATTGCCCCCCAATTTGGGTCTCCGGATGAATCCTATGATTTCATTTAAATTCCTGGTTTATCTTTTTGAAATAACATGAACCAAGATTGGAAATGAAATCCTAGGATTCATTGGAGGATTCATCGCCGCCATTTTTCCTCTAGTGGAGTTCTGCTATTAAGAAATGTTTCCATAACCTCCAGCTCTCCCACCATGGATTTAGTCTCCTTAGATCATTTATACATATATATATGATATTGACGATAACATTGTTGCAATGTTCAACTAAAATGTTGCTAAATATAATTTGTATGTCAGATATGAACTGAATCTGGCCCAACATGCACTGTGACAGACTGTTTGATCTATTGACTTCAGATATGGGTCAGATTTTCAGAAAATGCACAATTGGCAGCTCCACATATTACGAAAATTCTACTAATTTTTGCTGAAAAATGATGAATACCAGGTTCATCTAACTATAATCCTTATCGCATGGATTTAATGTTTCAGTTCTGTTATGTTAAACTGCATTTTGAAGCTCATTGTTATTTGAGAAGATTGGTGATGGCGAATTGTACATTTTCTGAAGATCTGACCGATATGACTCCTCAGCTTCTCTTAAAAGGACCAGCTGCCTTATATCTACCCTTTAAAAAGTTGCTGTATCCACTTCTATCTAGCAATATCTATAGTTCTAAACTACCAATAAGAATCTAAGACTTAACTTAAAAATATTACAGTATAAAAAATGCTGAGAGGAGAGAGTTGATAGCTATAGGCAGCCTTCTTACGCCTCACTAATAATTTGATGGGATAAAGCTAGACTTGAGCTTTTATAAATACTCTCTTGCTGTCAAATAAATAAGAAAGAGCTTCCCACTTATGATGAACACTTACATAGAACCTTTGATAGCTTGCTGGTAATTGGTAGCTATTAGAATATCGTGACCAATATGGATATTGACAAAAGTCATTAACATATTGAGAGGATGTGGTTATATTTGATCAAGACTAAAGCCTTGGTTCCACTGCCTGCTACTTCTCCTGCTACTGTTTCAGCTTCTTGATTAAAGGAGCGGGAGCAGTAATGGGGGAGTGAAGCCTGGGTTCCACTGCCATGCTACTTCTCCCGCAACTCCTCCCGTTTCTTTGCTCCCGCTACTTTAGAAGTAACAGGAAGTAACCATTTCCAATCAAACATGTTTGAATTGAAGCGGCTACTTCCCGCTACTTGCTCCCGCTTCTAAAAGTAGCAGGACCAAAGAAACGGGAGGAGTAGCGGGAGAAGTAGTGTGGCAGTGGAACCCAGGCTTAATGGAAACAGGTGCTATTGGTTCCCGTTACAAAGACATGTTACTTCCACGTTCTTTTGGCTGATTTTAGAAGCGTAGATTGCTCTCCGCTACTATCAAACATGTTTGGTATGTAACGGCCACTACTTTGTAGCTTAAGTAACAGGAAGTAGCGGGAGTTGAAGCAGGGCACTGCCACCACTCTATGTTACTCCTCAGGTTACTTGATGCGTTTATTTCCATGTGACAATAAAATGTTGTCTGCCCAAATTTCGGAGTAGCAGTAGAAGTAGCTACTCAGGTAGCGGGAGCAGTAGCGGGAGCAGTAGCGGGAGCAGTAGCGGGAGCAGTAGCGGGAGCAGTAGCGGGAGCAGTAGCGGGAGCAGTAGCGGGAGCAGTAGCGGGAGCAGTAGCGGGAGCAGTAGCGGGAGCAGTAGCGGGAGCAGTAGCGGGAGCAGTAGCGGGAGCAGTAGCGGGAGCAGTAGCGGGAACCCAGCCTTAAGGAATGGTTCAATGATTTCTCCTCATCCTGATATTTTTCATTTCATAATTCTTACTCAGGAAGATCAAGAGTTATAGATCTCCTCTACTTGTTCACATACTATGGATCTAGATTTATTAAGAATGAATAATGGATGAAAACAGGCGAATACGCTTGATAGGGGATGTGCATAGCCGCCATTTTGAATCTTGATTTGCATGGAATTATGGGACCGATGGTACAGTGTAAAATCTATTTAAAACATGTTATGTTCAACATGGAATATTTATCAGTGATCTAAAACAATGTCAATATCCATGTGTTATATATATGTTCCCATAACACAAGACTTTGTCTTTCTCAACTTACATTTTTTTTTTTTATAAATGATTTAGCCAAGCTTGGACATTAGTGAAAAGATCCTTGCAATTTTAGTTTTTTTAAAAAGTCGCTAAATATTTATGCATTAGATTTGAACTGAATCTGTCCCAGCATGCACTGTAACAGACATGCGCAGCAGCACATGCAAATCCCCTATTGAAATTGAATAAAAAATATTTCAACAAGCGTAGGTTTGTCCCTCATGTAACTTGGCAGATGCAATTGGCCTTTATACTGCAGAGCAAATTTTCGCAGACCAACATCCCCACAAAATTCGTGAATTCCCTCCCTCCTGTCAACTACAATTTTATCATTTATTTGTATATATATATATATATATATATATATATATATATATATATATATATATATATATATATATATATATATATATATGTGTGTGTCCTGACGGCCTTTACTGCAAAATTTCTGATTCCTGGATGCAAATTTTTAGGGTCCCTGGACGAATATTCATTTAGGCCACACAAATTTGGCGCTAAACAGTAAGCAGTCCTGACACTGGATTACCTTGTAAGCCCTCCTACAGCAGGGTGTTAAATGAGTATTAACCTATACCATAGGGGTCAGATTTTCAGAAAATGTACAATTCGCCTTAACCAATCTTCTCAAATAACTCACATTTAAGACAGAAATGAGCATCAAAATGCAGTTTAACATGGCAAAACAGATAATGTAAATCAGCGCTATACCAAATATACTCAGATATACCCGGTATTCATCATTTTTCAGCCTAATTTAGCAAGATTTCCTTAATGTGTAGAGCTGCCAATTGTACATTTTCTGAAAATCTGACCCATATGCCATATGTCCTTTGGCACATGATCATTTACAAAAACTGCACATGACAGCCCAATCCTCGCCCTTCTGTGATTACAGTCAACACCACAAGGTGGCGTGTTAGTGATAGAACTTGACCTAGTGACCCCATTCTATCACATGGTTATTCAAACTGTCTACTTCAATCAAACCATTTTTGAGTAGTTTTTGTACAGTATTCGTTGCTATAAGGTCAATAAATGGGCTAAGCAAATGAAAAGAGGTGAAAAAAGGAAGAGTTTTAACAGGGAATGTGCATGGACGAAAAGGATCAATTGCCTCCTTTAAGATCAGTAATGAACTACTTGATAAACATTAGAATTACTGTCTCCATTATATTGGCTTTTTCCTTATTAGCTTGATTGTTGTTGTTGTTATGTTTATTTTGTCTATCAAGAAAGGACACAACCACTGGACCCGATGTGGGGAGGATTTCAAGCCCTACTGGACACGTTTAGTTGGATACATTATGATAGGAGTAACAACCCACCATTGAAAATGTACAATTAGCAGCTGTACACATTTAGTAAATTCTTCAAAATTAGGCTTTGTAAAGGCGAATTGTACATTTTCTGAAAATCTGATCCATATTATGTATTAATATTATATGACTCACTACTGTATAGGCCTTTAATCAAGTAAAGACTATAAACTATCTTGTGAGAATAGGTCGTACAACATGTGGGTCAGACTTTCAGAAAATGTACAATTGGTAGCTGTAGATATTTAGTAATTTCTGCTAAATTAGGCTGCAATTTGGTCAATACTAGGTAAATTCGAGTATATTCGGTATTGCATTGATTCTAGCAATCCATTTGGCTAGGTTGAACTGTATCTTGAATTCTATTTTCTTTTGAAATTTGAGTTATTTGAGAGGATTGGCGAAGTTGAACTGTACATTTTCTGGAAATCTGACCCATGTAATGGCGAACACTCTAGGTAATGAATAGAAACATTATTTCTCGTTTTAAATTATTTTCCATATTTAATCTACTAACGGTTTTTATCATTTTCAATTTCAGGGACCATCAACGGCACAGGTAAGGCTCTCATTTCATATGACCTTCTCACTCCAAACATTAAATTTTTAAACGTCTACACTGATTGTCTCGATACTGAATGAATATCATTTCCTTTTGTAACTAGGAACAACCGAATAACATGCCATTGAAATTGAAACTCCCCCCGAGATTTTATAGAAATTTAGGGTACTAGCAAAGTACCCGTCCTTCGGACGGTCCCCCTCTCTCCCTGCACCTGCCGCTGTCCCTCCCTCCTTTTTCTTCTTCACTCTCCCCCTCTGGCCTTCATTCCGCCCCTCTTTTTCACTTACATTCCCCCTCTTCTCTCCCTCCCCCTCCCTATCTTCCTCCCTCTCCCCTTCACTCTCTCCCTCCCTCTCCCCCTCCCTTCTTCTCCCTCTCCCTCTTCTCTGTGCCTCATACCACACCTTTATTTTCTCCTCCCTCCCCCTCTTCTGTCTCTCCCTCTCCCAACTCTCTTCTTCTCCCTACCTTCCCCCTCTCCCATGAGCTATCATGCGATTTTGCGCCGCAGAGGACTCTTTTTCAAATTTTGTGTGTGTGTTTTTAGGATGACAGTTCTAGTGATTGTCAGCCATGAAATAGCTCCAACCCTTCTTTCAAACATCGAACAAAGGTACTCATGAGATTCAAGATATTGGGTCCTGCTACAAAGGCATGTTACTTTCTGCTTCTTTGGCGGATTTTAAAAGTGTAGAGGGCTCGCACTTCTATCAAACATGTTTGATTTGTATTGGCCGCTACTTTGTAGCTGAAGTAGCGGGGTGCAGCAGGAACTGTAGTGGGGCACTGGCATCACTCTATGCTACTACTCACACTACTTGATGCATTCATTTCCATGTGAAAATAAAATGTTGACTGCTTACATTTCTGAGTAGGGGCAGAAGTAGCGGTGGAAGTAGTGGGGCAATAGCGCCCATTCCGGTTACTTTCTGCTTGCTCCCGCTTCTAACAAAACGGGAGCAATAGACTGTCAAAGTAACAGGAGCAGAAGCTCTGGATAATACTTCAGGTTAAAGCCTTCATATACAGGCAAAAATTGTTTGCAAACGGTATGATTGATTTATTGTCAACCCTATACGAACTTAAGATGAGATGCAGAGTGGTATTATACTCGTTTAAACTACATTCTGTAAGTGCGGGAGAAAAGGTTTTATGGCAAAGAATACAGGAGGATATTAATGAGCTTATAATTGTTCATAAATCTTGATTTTATTCATGTACCCATACTAGTCCTTCACTTAAGCTAACATATCCAGGTTGAATGTTATCAAACAGGTTTGCGCATGTCGTCTGTTAGTATTGACTAATGTATTAGCTTTGTAGAAGCCACGATGGCAGGAAATGAAATAAACGCTTTGCAAAAACAAAAAAACAGGAGCAGAAGCGGGAGAAGTAGTGGGGCAGTGGAACCCAGCCTTTACTCTGTGACAACAGATCACATTTGAAGATACAGGAATACAGGGAGTATACATCCCGGATTCGACATTCAAGCTATCAGACATCGCAGGGCACAATTAGTAAAATGACCCCATGGGTCAGATTTTCAAAAAATGTACAATTCACCTTCACCAATCTTCTCAAATAATCCAAATTCCATACGCTAAAGAAGTTCAAAATACAGTCCAACCTAACCAAACAGATTGCTAGAATCAATGCAATGCCGAATATACTCGAATTTACCTAGTATTGACCAAATTGCAGCCTAATTTAGCAGAATTTACTAAATGTGTATAGCTGCCAATTGTATGTTTTCTGAAGATCTGACTCCCATAGAGTTGTTCATATTGGAAAGGTAACACTACACCAATTATACATTTTTCCTGTCATCCCAAGTATTTCTTTTATATTCAATTAAAGGCCAAACATTTAACATCGACAAGAATTCATGTGTAAAAACGTATTGTCCCCATGGACGTACTTCATACGGTACCTATAAAAGACATATCTCAGATGGAGATTTACTGACATAGCAAAAATGATAAATCTGCTTGAGAAAAACAGAAGAACAATATATAAACATTATATAGAGAAACAAAAAATATCTCATACGCGACGCAGTAAATCTGTCCCTGAGGATGAATACACAGCAAATTCTTCATTCCAGCATTAGACTTATCTACGCAAAATAGCCAAGAAAAACGTTTGCTAATCCATACAAATTACCAAGAAACAATATAAACCCTTTAACTATACATCACGATAGATGGGTCAGATTTTCAGAAAATGTACAATTCACCTTCACCAATCTTCTCAAATAACCCAAATTTCAGACGAAAATAAAGTTGAAAATACACTTCAACCTAACCAAACAGATTGTTAGAGTCAGTGCAATGCCAAACATACTCGAATTTACCTAGTATTGGCCAAATTGCAGTCTAATTTAGCAGAATTTCCTAAATGTATAGAGCTGCCAATTGTACATTTTCTGAAAATCTGACCCAGATACATAAGACGGAGACAATTCAATCGAAAGCTACTCATAACAAGATTGTGTATGTTGATATTCTATTTTAAAAATGATTTAATTCCCATTATTTCCCTTCCCAACGACCTTATCAAACAAATCAAGACGGTGTTCATATTCGTAAAAATATCAGCTTGAAATTATTTAATTATGGTTATTTCCCTTTACTAAGAACCAGCAAAAAGATCCAAGTAGCGGCCATATTGGTTAGAATGAGAGGAAATTGAATATTAGATGAGTTTTGATCATCGAGTGAAAAAGTGTTTTGTAACAAAGCTCCTGTTTCACCAGTATCGGATTATAGATGGAAGCCACAAAACAATGCAAAATAAATTTAATTTGATTTACCGACCAAACACTGAGGGTTTTTTTTTAAAACAATTTTATTGGCAATTTTGCGGGAAATTATCTATGTAGAATTTACATGTTACATGTTATTATTTTTTTCCAAAGCTTTAAGCTAATTGAAAATATCGAGCCAGAGTACATCAATACTAATAGGGGATTTGCATAGCCGCCATTTTGAATCTTGATTCGCATGGAATTATGGGACTAATGGTACATTGTAAAATCTATAGAAAACATGCCATGTTCAGCATGGACTATTTATCAATGCTCTAATGTCAATATCCATGTGTTATACATTTTTCCATAACACATGTCTTCATCTTTCCCATCATGCATTTGGCTTTCACAACTCATTTATACAAGCTCTGATATTGGTGAAAACATTCTTGCAGCAATTTTCGATAAAAATGTTGCCAAATATGTGTATGTCAGATTTGAACAGAATCTATCCCAGCATGCACCGCAATAGACATCCCCTGTTATTTGACACTATTTTTTATTTCTTTTGATTAATTTGTGGGTCAGATTTTCAGAAAATGTACAATTGGCAGCTGTACTCATTTAGTAAATTCTGCTAAATTATAATTTAGCAGAATTCAGCCTATAGGCTGCAATTTGGTCAATACTATGTAAATTCGAGTATATTCGGCATTGCATTGATTGTAACAATCTGTTTGGTTAGGTTGAACTTTATTTTCGTCTTAAATCAGGGTTATTTGAGGGGATTGGTGAAAGTCAATTGTATTTTTTCTGAAAATATGACTCATAAGAGATTTTACCAAATGTACCTAACTCAATGGTTCGATCCATGAGTACAGTTTTAAAGGAGGACTTTTCATGAGAGGGCGGGATGAGGAGGAAGAGTAGCCATTACATCTCCGTATCCTATTTCTATTGTTAATCCCGCTCGTGCTATAAGATAATAACGCCAATTTACTTTTTACCTCTGTCATCGGTATCGCTCAGAGGTGATGGTTTTTGGAGACAAATCCTTCCAAGATGACAATAGAACATGATTAGGAATATCTTCTCAGGAAGATTTAGAAAAAATACCAACAGAGGACAATCGTGAATTATGCAAACGCGGAAGAATGCAATCAAAGGCTCCCGGGATCCCGTTGACTCTGGGGGGCTTGGTTTTTGTAGAATTTGGTATTATTGGTGATTTGGGCGAGGTTTAAGTGGGATCAGTTTTGCTTGGGGTTAGTGGGGGCTTTTTTGGTGGGGTTGGGGGTGGGGGTTGGGGCGGGGGGAGGTGGTGGGGGTGGTGGTGGTGGTGGGGGAGGCTTCTGGTCAGGCTTCTTGGTGGTGGAAGTGAGTGAGTGAGATTGGTTGCTTTACAACATTTAATATGGTTATATCAAGGGCAGGAGAGCTGAGAGTGAGTGAGTGAGTGGGATTGGTTGCTTTTTACCTTCAACAACACACTTAATATGGTTATATCAAGGGCGGGAGAGCTGAGAGGGAGTGAGTGAGTGAGATTGGTTGCTTTATGTCCTTATCAAAACATTTAATATGGTTATATCAAGGGCGGGAGAGCTGAGAAGAAGTGAGTGAGATTGGTTGCTTTACGCCCTTATCAACACATTTAATATGGTTATATCAAGGGCGGGAGAGCTGAGAGGGAGTGAGTGAGTGAGATTGGTTGCTTTACGCCCTTATCAACACATTTAAGATGGTTATATCAAGGGCGGGAGAGCTGAGAGGGAGTGAGTGAGTGAAATTGGTTGCTTTATGTCCTTATCAACACATTTAATATGGTTATATCAAGGGCGGGAGAGCTGAGAGTGAGTGAGTGAGTGAAATTGGTTGCTTTATGCCCTTATCAACACATTTAATATGGTTATATCAAGGGCGGGAGAGCTGAGAGGGAGTGAGTGAGTGAAATTGGTTGCTTTATGCCCTTATCAACACATTTAATATGGTTATATCAAGGGTGGGAGAGCTGAGAGGGAGTGAGTGAGTGAGATTGGTTGATTTACGCCCTTATCAACACGTTTAATATGGTTATATCAAGGGCGGGAGAGCTGAGAGGGAGGCAGTTTATGATCATACCCAGGAAATAGAGATAGAGAAGAAGAGAGAGAGGGACAGAGAAAAGAGACAGAAAGGCACTTTATGGTCATACCCAGGGAGAGCTGAGAGGGAGGCAATTTATGGTCAAACCCAGGAAAAAGAGATAGAGAAGAAGGGAGAGAGAGACAGAGAAAAGAGACAGAAAGGCACTTTATGGTCATACCCAGGGAGAGCTGAGAGGAAGGCAGTTTATGATCATACCCAGGAAATAATGATAGAGAAGAAGGGAGACAGAGACAGAGAAAAAGAGACAGAAAGGCACTTTATGGTCATACCCAGGGAGAGCTGAGAGGAAGGCAGTTCATGATCATACCCAGGAAATAGAGATAGAGAAGAAGGGCGAGAGAGACAGAGAAAAAGAGACAGAAAGGCACTTTATAGTCATACCCAGGGAGAGCTGAGAGGGAGACAGTTTATGATCATACCCAGAGAATAGAGATAGAGAAGAAGGGAGACAGAGACAGAGAAAAGAGACAGAAAGGCAGTTTATGGTCATACCCAGGGAGAGCTGAGAGGGAGGCAGTTTATGATCATACCCAGAGAATAGAGATAGAGAAGAAGGGAGACAGAGACAGAAAAGAGACAGAAAGGCAGTTTATGGTCTTACCCAGGGAGAGCTGAGAGGGAGGCAGTTTATGATCATACCCAGGAAATAGAGATAGAGAAGAAGGGAGAGAGAGAGAGCGAAAAGAGACAGAAAGGCACTTTATGGTCATACCCAGGGAGAGCTGATAGAGAAGAAGGGAGAGAGAGACAGAGAAAAGAGACAGAAAGGCACTTTATGGTCATACCCAGAGAGAGCTGAGAGGGAGGCAGTTTATGATCATACCTAGGAAATAGAGATAGAGAAGAAGGGAGAGAGAGACAGAGAAAACGGACAGAAAGGCACTTCATGGTCATACCCAGGGAGAGCTGAGAGGGAGGCAGTTTATGGTCTTACCCAGGAAATAGAGATAGAGAAGAAGGGAGAGAGAGACAGAGAAAACGGACAGAAAGGCACTTCATGGTCATACCCAGGGAGAGCTGAGAGGGAGGCAGTTTATGGTCTTACCCAGGAAAAAGAGATAGAGAAGAAGGGAGAGAGAGACAGAGAAAACGGACAGAAAGGCACTTCATGGTCTTACCCAGGACCATGTTGGTGGTGGGTCTCTGAGTGCAATGGAACAGAAAAGTCTCAAATGATATGATACTTTATGAGAGGTGCTGTGTAGGATGGCAAATCGGTAAGGAAATTAAATAACGTGGGGGTAATAGATTATCCAAAGTGAATTAAAGTTGTTTTCCCTCTCAGTCGCCTTTCTGTGGATTGCTACAAATCTGGGGATTGCCCCCAAAACCCTTTACATTAGACAGATATCTTACAGTATTACGGGAGCGCCACCCTAACCCCGAACACACAAGTGGAGAGAGGTTATGGGAAATTGAGTTTTATTTACATAAAAAACAATCAGGTGAGTTACATGTAAGGTAACTATTGATGTGATATTGTAGTATAATTAGGAGAGATAATTATAATTAACTATATAATGATATAATAAATGGCCCCTTGGATATATGTTGATAGGTGAGGGTGGGAGGGAAGAGAAATATATATAGGTGGTGAGGGGAGCGAGGAGAAGGAGAAAGTGAGGGGTGAGGGTGTAGAGCCGTTAGGGGCGCATGAGTGTATTATTGAGGGATATGGGTTGTGTGCTTGAGTCCAGGTGGTGCCGCAATACCACATCATCACTTATGCGATGACTACATTATTACGGGAGCGCCACCCTAACCCCGAACACACAAGTGGAGAGAGGTTATGGGAAATTGAGTTTTATTTACATAAAAAACAATCAGGTGAGTTACATGTAAGGTAACTATTGATGTGATATTGTAGTATAATTAGGAGTGATAATTATAATTAATTATATAATGATATAATAAAGGCCCAAAAGAGCCAGGATTTTGTAATTAGGGGAAGTGGAGGGAGGGTTAAAGAATTGTATTGGGTCCTCGGGGCCGAGGAGGTGAGTATAATTATTTGATATGAGTTAGATATGTGAGGACACAGTAATATATGGCTGTGTGAATGTCAGGCATTATGTGAGTGTCATTGATTCAAGTGTGATTGGTAGTAGATGCCTCGTGTATTTAGTATAATGTCAGGCGAGCACAGTTGATTATGATTATAAGCCAGTGCCCTTGTCCCCAGGCAGCTACCCACATAGTGGCTGGCTATCGTGCTATTGCGTTTGCTAGGATAGCACTGGTTTTAGGCTGTGAGGTGGATACATAGCGTTTATACGCATCTGAAGACCACCCTCCCAGTTCCTTGACTTGAAGCTCTGATGCGCCTGCTGCGTAGGCTGTGGTTGCAGCTGCTTTTCTCAGGCTATGTAGTGATAGGGACTTTGTTTCAACCCCATGTCGCTTGAGATGTTCTTTCCACTTGCGGACGACAAATGTTGCGGGGATTGGTCTGGTGGAGTGTCTGAATGTGAGGAATGGTTCCTTATCGGACGATGTGGGCTGTAAGAGGAGAAGCTGCCTGACTCTGCTGACAACGCAGATACACTGGTCAGGGCCTCTCGCAAGCCTGATGATCCTACGCTGGTAGGCTGTCTGCATATTCTTGGCCCCTTTTACTTGAATGGTGACCTCCTCATTTGAGACTTTGACATCCGCCCTCGTGAGGTGTCGTGCTGGGTCAAATCTCTTGATGGTTGGTGGCACGACTTCCGACTGTCGCATGGCACCTTGGTACATCATGAGGACGGCTGTGGCTAGCGCTGTCCCTTCGTAATCACCTGGTAACAATATTATCATGTGCCTTAGCGTGCTGACGTCGATAGGGGCCTTAGGGCTCGGAATATATTCCTTGTTCCTTAGTAGTCCCTCGAGCGTCCATTTTACTCGATGGTGCTCATAATTGGCCGTACTGGCATCACACCTCTTGAGATATGTCTTTATATGAGATAGGTGATTAGCGATGGTCTTAGGTGATTTTATGTAGGATGATAGGTGTTGGAGATATACACAGATATGGTCGACTCGGGCACTTTGCGGATCGATCTGCATCTGCTGAGCGAATTTCAGGAATGCAGTGACAGCCGACTTCCTATTGCGACTTGTTCCAGCAGACCACGCCGCCTCCTGTGTCTGCTCCACTTGTGCGGCCAGGGTCTGCATTGGGGTGCCTGAAAAATAGTATGTCATTAACAAATTGCAATGCATATAGGCATGGTGGTACAACCTTAAGTGCATAATGATCAACCCATGTGTCCCTTAATTGTTTTTGTGGTTTGCCCAGGTGTGATCGGCTAAGTGCATCGGCGACTGAGTTGGACGATCCCTGTATATGGGCATATGACAGTTTGACGTCAAACCTGGCCTGCACCATCCAGGCAAGCCTTGCTGCGGCCAGCATGACATGGTTCTTTCCTTTTCCATTCTGAAAGACTGATACACTTGACATGTTGTCGCATAGTACTAAGATGTGACTACCTCTGTCACTCTCAGAGATGAATGTATGCAGTGCTACGGCGACATTGATGGCTTCTATCTCAGAGATGTTACATGCCTCCAATTCCAGCCGGCATATCTGATATTCATATGCGAACTGGCCATCAGTGCCCCCTATGCCACTGAGGCAGGCATCCACGAGGTAAGTCTTTGTTGGTTCTATTTCGGGTATAATGGATCTTCCATCCCATTCCCCGCAGAAATCTCTGAACCACCGTAGATCTTCTTTTATGTGGCTGTTTACATTCATATGTGGTCCCTTGAATCCTCTCAGGCTGTCCAGGAGCCTTGATACAAATAGGCGTGCAGGTGGGACGCACTTACCTACGTGTATCAGCGATCCAATGATAGATTGGAGCTCGCGCTTGGTGATGGTGCGCTTCTTTATATATTTATTAACTAGGGCGATGGTCTCCTTGATCTTGAGGGGAGGAATTGATAGTGACATCTCCTCTGCATCAATGAGTATTCCTAGCCAGGTGGCTTTGCTGCCAGGTTGTTGTAGCTTTCCAGAGGCCTCAGGGAGCCCTAGCTCCGTCAGTAGATTTCTGGCATAGTCGTAGGCTCTTGTTGTTGATTCCTTATCAGGGCCGAGTAGTGCTAGATCATCCAGGTACATGAATGATGTGAACCCTTCCCTCTCGAGCATGCGGACAATGGAGTTGGCCAACCTTTGCATATGCGCGCTGGATCCACGACTGCCGAAGGGCATTGTTAGGTCGCAGAACCAACTATCACGCCACTGCAGACACAGCAGGGGCCAGTCGAGAGGGTCACTGTACATGTTTTTGTAGGCACGAGAGATGTCTATGACAGCAATGTGGGCCTTGCTCCCCAGGCCTTTAAGATGTACTACCAGGTCTTCTACTGTAGGGAGAGAGTGTGGTCGCTGTTCTCCCCATACCGAGTTCTTTATTATAAACTTGTTAACAGAGTTCTCCTCTGGGAAGGTTAGGTCAATGATGACGCGACGGGCCTCAGTCTCCTTCTTGGCTCTAGACATCATGGGTGACACGTGGGCCCATGGGTCGAACGGGGTTGACTCGAACGGGCCAACCAGGCCACTAAGGTCGAGTTCTTTCTGAATGAAATCGTCAATTTTGCTGGAGAACTTGGTGGCACTAGGGTGGTTATTATTGTTGCCATTGTTGGTGACTGGGCCTAGATAGCCCATGGGGAAACCGTACTTAATGAATTCAAGTATCTCCCTATCTTCATTGCTGGAGGAGAGGTGCCTGTCCCACTGATCTATGTTGAGGGAGCTAGGTATCAATATTTTAGCTTGTAGGGCATTAGGCAATCCAGTGTCCCTTACCTTGCTGTATATTTCGGCGAACTTTCCCCAGACTATGTTGTGGTCGGTCTGGGGCCAGTGCATTACTCGGTGTTGTTGTAGAGCCGCAGGTCTCGTGTCGACTGAAGCTGGGTCTGCTTTGCCGGCACATATGGCAGCCACCGCATCAAAATAGTCACTGTTGATGATTAGCGTAGGCTGGGTGTATGGCCTAACTATATTGTCATTCTGTTTCGACGGGATGAATGCTGGGGCCATAGGATTTAGTGTAACACCAGATATCGTTCCCTGACGGTGGTTTGTTTTGGGATAGCTGCCTCCATGATGGATCTCGTGCAAGCTCTCGTGGCGCGCGAGACCAGGCTTGTTAATGTATGCAGCTGACCCAGTTTCCCCATGTGGGTCAGGGAATGGTGCCAATGTTGGGCGTGGCACATGCACATTGCCATCCACGCCCGCTATTCGTTTTTTGAGGACTGTACTGACCTCTCATCATTATTGTGCCTAGATTTGGCACTCACCTGTTGGTTGCCTGATTGGGTCCTGTTGGGCTTTGGTGTGTATGTCCCATCATTCTGTTGTTGACTGTGTTTAACGCGCCTCTCGCACTCCCTAACACTGTGGTGCGTTCTGCGGCCGATGGAGTCACAGTATGAGCATGAGTGGAGGAGCAGTATTGCCCCCTCTCTATGATCGCCGCTGTGTGTGCAGCCATTCCTTGTATTAAATGGTCTGCATAGCACTTCCAGTGATTTTGAATCCTTCTTAGATGTTTTGTTATCCGCTGATGTGTTGCCCGAGGTATGCCCTCCTCCAGTGAGGCATATACGGACCCTCTCATCCTGTATGGTACTTTTATCCGACCAAGTGACCTTTCCAGCCTCGATCATATCGAAGACATATTGTGACCAGCGCCTTACCGCTGGCCAGGGCCTCTCCAAGCTATCCTTGGTGACTTGTCGAAGATGGTGCATCATGTGGTGGTAGTCGTCAGAGTCATATGCATCGGGGTCGTCCAACAGTGCCAGAAAGCCGTCAATATATTCATTACTATTAAGGGAGGAGCGGGCGTCCAATTTTTGTTTAATTGTCTGTGATCCCTCCCTGTAAACGTACATGTATGGCTTTGATTGGAGACCAGCCCTATGAATATTAGATAGTATGTCAACCCTACCGTGCAGGCCGTGTGCAAACCTCTCACGATCGATCTCCCGCTCGATGAAGTCATCTGCTAACACTTGGCCTCGTATCACGTTTGGTGTAGATGCTGTGCGGTATCTAGCCGCCTTGACCCAGCTATTGATCCTGTGGCCAGATCCTGATTGTTGCGGGTTTTTAAAGAATATTTCCCTGGATGACTCGGGTGAGGGGTCCCTCTTCCTCTTGCTGCTATGGCTAGACCTGGTACTAGATCTGGAGCGTCTAGACGACCTAGATCTGCGTGAGCTGGAAGAGGACGCCGCGCCAGACTCGGCCTTTGACCTACTTGAGCCCTCGTGGCTCCCGTGTGCGGATTGTGACCGTTGAGATTGCTGTGATTGTTCTTCCTCATCCTCCTCGTTTTCTTGCCTATTATTGAATACGTTATTGAGCAGCTCAGTGATTTGAGATACTTGAGTTGTTAGCTCCGATATCTCAGCTTGTAGGCTTTTGCAAGTTGGTGGTTTAGTTGTCTGTCTTTCCTCCTGTTGGCCCGTTTCTTTGGCTTTAGCTCCTCGTGTTCGTGGCATTGTCGATCTTGACTTTTAGTTTGAAATTCCAGGTGTCTTGAGGATTTCCAGGGGCGAAGCAGGCTTCACTTATATCCAGGCTTCGCTCAGGTATTCTCTGACGTTGGAGGTATATTGTATTGCCAAAAAGTGGGTTATTAAGGCGAAGAGACCTCTGAGAGAGAAGAGAGAAATATATATAGGTGGTGAGGGGAGCGAGGAGAAGGAGAAAGTGAGGGGTGAGGGTGTAGAGCCGTTAGGGGCGCATGAGTGTATTATTGAGGGATATGGGTTGTGTGCTTGAGTCCAGGTGGCGCCGCAATACCTCATCATCACTTATGCGATGACTACATTTTGTGGTTATATATATACAATAAGTAAGAGTTTGAATAATGCCAACTAACAATCCCATAAAATACAGTAATAGGGCGCGTAAGTAGTCCATGGCAGCAATTTTTTTAGTCCCGCTACTGTAGCAGTTTCATGACGTCATGTTGACATGTCGCGCAAAGCTCCCATAGCCCCACCATTGCGGGGATAAATAAACTCTGTTTGTTCATCGATCATATAGTTTTGTGGGTTCTAACTTACATATTTCCATCTTTAGAGGCAAACGATTTCAACTATAGCCTTCATAATCACCAAACCGTCACCGGTGCGATGTATAGAGTGATTATTTATCAACCCAATGCTAACTCTATGGGGATTATTTACTTCCAGTCCACACATCGGTATAACTACGCGATTAATTTTCATTAAGTTGTGCCCCGCCGCCATGACACTTACGCACTCTATTATCGTAATGGAAAAAACATCAATCATTTACTTGCTCATCAAGGAAGGTATTTGAAGTACATAAACAGATAAATCATTACCCTTCCTTTGGCCTTCGGTCATAATTCGCAGATTTCATCAATATTAATAGTCATAGTATATCTGAAGGATTGTTACTGCAGCATTATATTTATATATAGTTGCTTGGACGGTGGATATGAGATGTTTGTATTATTAAGTTAAGTGTAAGATGATTGTTAGTATGTGAGCAAGATGAGAGCAGGTGCTTCTACTGCATAGAATGAGAAACATATATGATTTGTTTCAGGAAAATGAGTCACAACTTGCAAAAAATCATATTTTCTCAATGTGTTTTTTTAACAGGTGTTTTTGTGGGGATATTCGCAAAAATTTACCCAACTAATAATCTCTAAATTTATTTCATTTAATTTTCTTTCTGGTCTTGACCGTTGGTCTTACTTTGGACTTTGTTCAATAGAGTAAGCCTAGATAGACACAGCGGAGGGCGGAAGACCATGGTTATTCTGTATTGGATTATCATCTGTGAGCCCCATATCTCAATGTTAATGTCCTCAATTGATTATTAGAACTTCATTGTACAATGTACTTGTTTGTTGATAACTCAGCTGGCGTTATTACAGAAGATGTGCTGTATAACAATACTAAATAAAAAAAAGATTCATCACTTGGCGTTTGTACTACTATTTCTAATCATATAACGGTAAGCTTATCAACACGCATGTAAGCAATTATTGTGTAAAACTGCTTTTATTGCAGTATGGTCTCATAAGAATTAAAGAGTTTAAGTTGTGGGAAGATTTGTACAATAGATATAGATTCAGCGATTATTTTGAATTATTATGTGTATTAGTTGCCATGACAACTGCATATAACTCACTAGTGAAATATGGACAATGCATAATTCACTGTAGATACGTTGTTTTTAGCACAATGCGTGTACATAATAAACAACGTTAAATCTAGAACATGATGTACAACCACCCCTCTCAAGCCCCCCCCCCCCCCCACACTGCCACACACCTACACCCACCCTCTCCCTCAACCTTCCTCCACCACCCCTTGTGCCAAGATTATGCGTATATGGGTCAGATTTTCAGAAAATGTCCAATTGGCAGCTGTACACATTTAATAAATTCTGCTACATAAGGCTGCAAGTTGGCCAATACTACGTAAATTCGAGTATATTTGGCATTGCATTTTCTAGCAATCTGTTTGGTTAGGTTGAACTGTATTTCGAACTTTATTTTCATCTGGAATTTGGGTTATTTGAGAAGATTTGCGAAGGGGAATTGTACATTTTCTGAAAATCTGACCCGTATAATGAACAATGTTAAATCTAGAACATAAAGTACAACCACCCCTCCCCCCCCCCCACCCTGCCACACACCTACACCCACCCTCTCCCTCCACCTTCCTTCACCACCCCTTGTGCCAAGATTATTCAATCAGAGCTAAATGTTAAACTATGTGCATATCATTAATATATGTCAACATAACTGATGTGATATATTTTAGCACTATGTTCAATTATTAGATTTCATTTGACTATTACTTGCTTGAGAATTTACGTAAATTGTATTTAATCAAATCAGGCTATACTGAGAAAATGTGTACTCAATGTATGAAATTGTGTATGACCTGTATAAAATATTTTCAAAATTTTTCAAAAGAAATCAAAACGTACACCCACCCTCTCCCTCCACCTCCCTTCCTCCACCCCTTGTGCCAAGATTATTCAATCAGAGCTAAATGTTAACAAATCCCACTTTTTCCCCCAATGCAGCTGCTTGTATTATGCCCCCGTCCATATTTATGTCACTTGCTTAATGGAATTTATAATGGACACTCCCTCTGATTCTCAAAAAGCTTTTAAAGGACAATTTTTACTGCCTCATTCTGTCAGTAAATAACCCCACGCTGTAGGAAACCTTTTATGTTTTTTCTTCAAAGTCTTTGTCCTTGGAGGAGAAGGTTTCTGTGACACTGAGGAAAATGGTTTTACTGCCATTTTCCGCTTTCGTATGTGGGTCAGATTTTCAGAAAATGTACAATTCACCTTCACCAATCCTCTCAAAAAACCCAAATTTCAGACGAAAATAAAGTTCAAATTACAGTCCAACCTAAGTAAACAGATTGCTAGAATCAATGCAATGCCGAATATACTCGAATTAACCTAGTATTGACCAAATTGCAGCCTAATTTAGCAGAATTTACTAAATGTGTACAGCTGCCAATTGTACATTTTCTGAAAATCTGACCCATGTAGTTTACGATTAAGGTCATCAATATTTGTGTAAGAATGGTATCAAGAAGATTCACTTTATCATTGTGGAAGATCTTTTACACTGAGGAAAATCGTTTCAGCTATTATTGTTGTTTAATTTACCCTAGTTTCTATTACAAGGTATATGTGAATTAGGTCACAAATTGTTTTAAGGATTTGTGCACACAAATATGAAGTTAAACATAAAACCTATTAAGTTATTTCTTCGTTTAATTCCAGTCAAAGTCTCTCGTTCCATTCTCTCTATGTAAAACTTGTTATGTAATTTTGAGGTTAAAGGATTAAGACTTGCACTAAATAGTGAAAAACTAGGACAAGGAGGTATTAATCAACAGATTTTTAAATCATTTTCGAAACTAATCGGAACATAAACAAAACTAATCTGAACATGTACAACATGGATACTGTGATCTTATTTAGGTGTTGTTTGAACGATACTTTCATAATTTCCCAATAGAGGAAAAACGGCGACGACAACTTTTTTTGTTGCCCACTAACATCAGTTCATTTCATGTTTGCAATGAAAACGCAAATGGAGGAGTGTCAGATGTGTTGCCACATTCTCTGGGAACTATTAGTTCTGTATGGATATTTGTTTCAACAAATTAGTGGGCAACAACAAAATTTGTCGGCGCCCTTTTTCTTTTTAGTGGAGTCGCCCCATAAGTCACACGCGTAAGACCAAGAATTCCTTAAAAAGAGATGATGGTACTGTGTAATAGTATTATTTCCAGTACACTGAGCCTACCATCAACATTTGAGTAAACAAAATTGATTTGCTATTTACGACAGTGTTTGATACTTGTATAGTCACTGCCAGTATATACTATGTTCTTGGTTAGTAGTTAATAAATGTAGTTACAATATACCATAGGTATCCTAGGAAGATCATCTTTTAATTGACAGCACCCACCTTTTTCCCCACCACTGGATGTAAACTTAATGGGAAATAAAGAAAATACAGATATAAGGTCTACCAAATGCTTGTCAATAGGGGATTCGCATAGCTGCCATTTTGAATCATGATTCGCATAGGAGTTATGGGAGTAATGGTATAGTATAAAATGTATATTCAGAAAATATCCCATGTTCAGCCTGGACTATTTACCAATGCTCTAATGTCAATATCCATTGGGGTTTTTTTTCACATGTTTCCATGGCACAAATCCCCATCTTTTCCATCATGCATTTAGTATTTATAGATCATTTATAAAGCATGATATTGGTGAAAACATTCTTGCAATTTCGATAAAAAAGTAACCAAATTGATTTGAACAGAATCCATCCCAGGATGCACTGCAGTGACACATGCAAATCCCCAATAGGGGATTTCCATGTGCCACTGCGCATGTCTGTTACAGTGCATCATGGAATAGATTCTGTTGAAATCTGTCATACAAATATTTGGCAAGACCTTTATAGAAATTGCAATAATGTTTTCACCAATATCAGCGTTTGTATAAATGAGCTATGAAAACCAAATGCATGATGGGAAAGACGGAGACCTGTCTCATCGAAACATGTATGATACATTGATATTGGCATTAGAGCATTGCTAAATAGTCCATGCTGAACATGGCATAGATTTGATACTATACCATTAGTCCCGTAATTCCATTCGAATCAAGATTCAAAATGGTGGCTATTCAAATCCCTTAGTTGGTATTCCTTGAGTTCTTGGCGTCCGGGGCTGTTGGAACACACTAAACAGGCTCCTCATTTCATCAAGTTTAGAGAGTAAGTTTAAAATAACTTTAAAATAGTTATTTCCCAGAACAGTCTGTGGTTGGACACAAGGACATGCATGTTGGTCAGATTGTCAGAAAATGTACAATTCACCTTCACCAATTCTCGGAATTAACCCAAATTTCAGACGAAAATGTACAATTCAACTTCACCAATCCTCTCAAATAACCCAAATTTCAGACGAAAATAAAGTTCAAAATACAGTTCAACCCCCAAACAGATTGCTAGAATCAATCCAATACCGAATATACTCGAATTTACCTAGTATTGACCAAATTTCAGCCTAACTTTGCAGAATTTACTAAATGTGTACAGCTGCCAATTGTACATTTTCTGAAAATCTTACCCATGTATGGTGATGTCAGTTGACAGCTGTAAAAAGTGGATAAAGTGGCTAAACCCATCGGAGACCATTCAGTGTTAACCGCCCTGTCACACTACTACCCCCCTCTGGTGGCCACCTTGCGTGATATCTTGGTGAAAGATAACAATACCCTGAAGTAAACCAGACACAAAAAGAAATCAATATGGAACGGTTTCATGTCCTTAGGAAGGGGACAAAATTGGTTGCCTAACCTTTTACTATAATAAACTATTATTTGGTTTGGTTTGGCATGGTAATTGCTATAACAGGTTTTTATCATATGTGATGTGTTACAGAAAGATGAGTCACAGGTAACTAAAATTGGACTTTGAGATAACATCATACTTGAAGAGATAAGATCAAGCCGATTGCAATGATGGTAAACAGATAAGTATTTCTATATTTTAGTTTTGACAAAAAAGGTTTGGAATAATTCTCGGTGGACGTTTAGTAGTAAAGTAGCTAGATATTCACAAATACATCTTGTGGATAAATCACTTCGAAAAGTGCGTATTTCACTAGTGAGTGATTCACGTGGGGTTGTCATGGCAACTCGTGCAATATTCATGCTCCTTCAACCAACTCGTTAGTTAACCTGTATTTGTATGGGAAGTCGATTATTCCATATTTGAAGAACATTGTTTACAAATTATTCTAAAGTTTCCCATTTACAGATATCCCTTCCGACAGAACCCTTAATTTCAACACATTCTGTCCAAGAAAGATGATCTTTACAACTTGATATGAAGTCAGTAGGAAAGGGCAAAAGAGTGGGAAATCGGCAGGGAATGCATACAGACCTCCATCCCCATAGGCTCCCATATTACCCCCCCCCCTGTTTACACTCCTGTTTCTACATAAAAACGATTAGAAATTGTTTCGCCCTCAACATATTATTATATGTGATACTTAGTCCTACATTGGTGTCAATGAAAGAGACATTATTTGATTAATCTTTTCTATATTTTTCGGGGGATTGAATGTCAAAAATTTACTATGGGGCTCCATGGGACATGCCCCTAATTCCGCTCAAAATGCAACCGCTGATTCACAGCGCCACCTGCAATCACGTGACTTTCCGTCTCTAAGAATAGATCTATAAATAAGATATATTCAGATAGAGAAGAAACTCCCAACTTCTGCTGCAGAGATATATTTAATTGGAGTAAAGCTATCTTTAAATCATTTGAAACTTATTTCTAAAGAAATCAGCAAATCAGTGATAGATGTCCCAACAGCTTCCATAGCTTTTAGAGCCACTTGAAGGAGGGAATGAACTCTATCTAAAGGCCATGTCTAGTGGAGCCGTATATGGGTCCGATTTTCAGAAAATGTACAATTCAACTTCACCAATCTTCTCAAATAATCCAAATTTCAGACGAAAATAAAGTTCAAAATGCAGTTCAACCTAACCAAACAGATTGCTAGAATCAATGCAATGCCGAATACACTCAAATTTACCTAGTATTGACCAAATTGCAGCCTACTTCATCAGAATTTACTCAATGTGTGCAGCTGCCAATTGTACATTTTCTGAAAATCTGACCCATATAACTAGACTACGTCTAGACAGACTGACCAGTAGCCGGGAGTGACCAACAGTAGCATGTCTGTCCACAGACATGCTAGACGGTGTAAGCTGGGCCTTGTTACTTGTGTCTGATTCAGACTGAGGGAAGTTCAATCACTTGGAGAGGAGGACCTAAAGCCTCACATCTCATGCTTCTACACAGCTTTAAAGCTGCAGTCTCAGTTAACATCGATCAAAACCGGTGTTTTGTCCCCAAACTGCCAGGATAAAAATGTGCCGTAGTAAATATCCAACATATCCAACATTTTTCTTTATCAAATATCATTTTCCTTTTCTAAGATATTCCAACACATAATCAACATGACCTATGGATATGCCAATATCTGAAGAGTTTTTTTTTACACATTATACACATTGCCATCATTCTTATGCCAGAGTCAGTTGCTCATTTTCATATACTACTATGTGGTGTCTGAATAGTGGCTAGTAGACTAGCACTGAGTCTCTGAGGCTATTCTCATAGACCAGAAATCCGACCAAAGTAAAGTTGGTTATTATATGATACATTTCATTTCTCTATGACAGTGCATGCTGGGACAGATTCAGTTCAAGTCTGATATACAAATATTTAAGAAGAATTTTATGGTAATATTATTGCAAGAAATTTTTTAACAATAGCTTGTGTAAATGATCTATAGAAACCAAATGCATGATGGGAAAACACATGGATATTGATATTGGACCACTGATGAATATTCCAAGCTAAAGAACATGTTTTCTATAGATTTTATATTGTACCATTACTCCCATAATTCCATGCGAAACAAGATTCAAAATGGCGGCAATGCAACTCTTTGTGCAGACAAGTGACATGTTTAAAACGGTTCAAATAAAGTAGCAGATTATGCTTCTCATTTACATTTTTGAATCATGCACCAGAGAAAGCTTACTTTAGGATGAGGATATGGGGGTTTATTATTATATGCGCATTGCTCTGAAAACAACGTATAGATCTAGATTGAGTTATACATGAGGCGTATTTGGGTGAAATCGCCAGAAAACGTTCAATTCATGTTCACCAATCTTCTCAAATAACCTGAAGTTATGACACAAATGAGGTTCAAAACTCAGTTCAAGATAACTGAACAGATTGTTTGAATGAAGGCAATACTAAATATACTCAGATATAACTAGTATTGACCATTTTTCAGCCTAATGTAGCCTAATTTACTAATGTATACATCTGCAAATTGTACATTTTCTGAAGATTTGACCCATTTCAGTAGTGAGTTAGGCCCCTGTCCACTGCTCCTGCCGTTACTCACTGCAGTAAGCCATAACCCACTCCGACGGCTTGTTCAGTCTATGTCAATAGGCCCCCCTCCCCTCCCACAACTCCTCTACTCATGGTTCTACAGTCACTGGGGAGTATTACTCATTGTATCTAGTAGCAGAAGTCACATAAGGCCAAACAAAAATATAGTTGTGTTTTCGATTTACCCCCCCCCCCCTACCTAGATAAACCTTCCCCTACCTAAAACAATTTTGACCATACCTGATTTTTTGTTTAATCTTACCTTTTTTGTATTTTTTCACAAAAAAAGCTCATGAAAGTAGGAAAACAGGTTTTCCTGACCCGGAACTGTCAAAAAGCACATCTCCTATGTTTAAGACAACTATTGTTATGAAATAGACATTTGTTTCAGTTCCTGGGAGGTGGTTTCCTAAAAAAAAAGTTACCATCCGCCCTACCTAGTTGTCAGCCAGATGAATCGGAAAACACCTATTATTTTGTTTGGCCTAAGGGCGAATTAGTCACAAGTTTAGGTTTGCCTAACGTTAGGAAATGAATAATTCTAAGTGAGTGCTACATAATGGCAGAATAAACAGAATTAAACTTAGTGCCTTCTTATGGCCCCCTCACACTGTACGCATTTGACAAGTTGTATTAGCCTTACAACTAGTTTTCCAGTTGTAAGGTCCGTTTCGGAGCTGTTGTAGACAACAAAACTCAAGATTCAAATGTTGAATTGGATCGTACATTTTGAGTGCCGGTTGTGTTGCCTACAACTCGGACTCAGTGAGTCATAAGAATTACAACTCAGAAAACAGAAAAAAAACGAGTTTGGCTATCCGTTACAATGGCCGTTGTAATGGTGACGTCCATAAAACAACACTTTTTTGCCTTTTTTAGCGTGGTGCTACCGTTTTGAGTGGGCTAGTGTGAGGGCAAGTCTTCAGTTGTAAGTTGTGCAACCAGATGCCTACAGTGTGAGGGGGCCATCAGGAAATAAACTACTATCAGTGCATCTTCTTAATCATGAGTCAGCTTTTTCAGGTGAGTGAGTGAGATTGGTTGCTTTACGCCATTATCAACATTTAAGATGGTTATATCAAGGGCGGGAGAGCTGAGAGGGAGGCAGTTTATGATCTTACCCAGGAAATAGAGATAGAGAAAGAGAAAGGGAGATAGAGACAGAGAAGAAGGGAGAGAAAGTATGCTATTGGGCTATTTAGTTAAATTATTGCATTGTTGTCAATATCTTCTTTAATAACTAATCAAAACAGATTATTTTAGTCTAATTTGACTTCTCTAACTCACCTCGTTCATTACATATATATTCGTCTATACTTTCATCAATATTGAAACCATCAAAATGTTAGAAATTGATTGTTTTCCCCTCACTTTCTCAATAAAAACATTAATCATGATATCAAACATGCAGCATATCTATGTAATAAATGTGTAATAGAAAATTGGCAGCTCTACACATTTAGTAAACTCGGCTAAAATAGGCTGCAAGTTGGTCAATACTAGGTAAATTCGAGTATATTCAACATTGCATTGATTCTAGCAATCTGTTTGGTTAGGTTGAACTGAATTTTGAACTTTATTTTCGTCTGAAATCTGGGTTATTTCAGAAAATTGGTGAAGGTGAATTGTACATTTTTTGAAAATCTGATCCATATGTTTAATGGTGAGAGGAGCTGGTCTGACTAGGGTTGGTCGTAGGGTTTTATTCAAGCCAATACAAATTGTGCAATCCTGTATTTGTTCCGTTGAGCGACCGAACCGAGAGTCACTACACTAACATATTTTCACATCAATTCCTCAGAAGTAATAACAAGGAAATTGTGTCCTATTTGCTCCACTAAATGGTTTATACAGGATACAATAGATCCGTCTAGGGTCTATGTCAATAGGACCCACTACTCCCGGGAACTCTTATATCGGTCAGATTTTCAGAAAATGTACAATTCGCCTTCACCAATCAAATAACCAACATTTAAGACAAAAATGAGCTTCAAAATGCTGTTTGAGTGCCAGTTGTGTCCATTTTCTGAAAATCTGACCCATATTATGATATCTCAAAATTCGTTTTGTGCGACTTGTGACGCATTTCTCTGTAACACATCACAATTATGTTAGAAAATTGAGTTCTTTATTATATTGACTGGCTCAGAGTAGGGAGCTAAAAGTTTCCAATCAAGTGCACCATTATATTGATTATTATGTCAAGTAATTTTCTCTCATTGCATATCATGAAATGCCATTCAATAAAAGGAAGCATGTATTCAAAAAAAACAAAGAAACAAGAAAATTGTGTCCTATTTGCTCCATTAAGTACTTCATACAGGATACAATAGATCCGTCTAGGGTCTATGTCAATAGGACCCCCTCCTCCCGGGAACTCTTATATCGGCTCCTGACTTGGCTCCCAAAGTCACTGGAGACTTCTCTGCACTTTGGATCAGACAGATGTTCATTTGTGATGTGTTCCAGGGAAATGAGTCACAATTGATTTCGAGACCTCATCATATTTGGGAAAATGAGATCAAGTTGATTACAATGATAGTAAACAGTAGGATTTCAAATAAGTATTTTTGTATTTTAAGTTTGATATTTCTATTTTTCAAAAAGTTAATAACGTCGGTCAAGAACTGAATGTTTTCTAGTTCTAGTTCTTGTTCTATTTTCCAACCCATCTAAAAGTCCTTTAGTTTTTTTTTTACTAAAAGGCTTTTACTAAAACGTCTTCATTTGTATTTGGAGGACCAACTTAGATCCTTTCATGCAATGACTTCACTTATTATCGCTCACCGGCGGCAGTTATCTCTTGGTGATTAAGACTCAAAAATGAGCTTCAAAATACAGTTTAACACAGTAACACAGATACTTTAAAACGAGACAATTACAAAATATACACAGATATACCTGGTATTTATCATTTTACAACCTATTTTAACATATTTTACTCAGTGTGTAGAGCTGCCAATTGTGATGTGTTTCAGGGAAATGAGTTATAAGTCGCAAAAATGATATATTTAAGTGTTTATTTTATAAGATCCCTTTATTGGAATGTTCTGATTTTTGGGAGTTTATCACCTATAGTTACATCAGCTGATGTATCAAATTTCAGGACAATGTATTCAATATATCCTCTCGTTCTAAAGGTCCTCAGATGGAGTTTACTTTACTGGTTATTGCCCCAAAATATATTGCAAACTTTTCTTTTCAAAAATTAAAATATCAAACTTAAATACTTATTAGATTATTAGACTGTTTACTATCATTGGAATCGACTTGGTCTCATCTTTTCAAATATAATGATATCTCAAAAACAATTTTTGCGACTTATGACTAATTTTCCTGAAAACACATCACAATTCTACATTTTCTGACGAAAACACAGATACTTTAAAACGAGACAATACCAAATATATTCAGATATATACTAGGTATTTATCATTTTTCCGCCTAATTTAGCCTAATTTAGCAGATTTTACTCAAAGTGTAGAGGTGCCAATTGTACATTTTCTGACAATCTGACCCATAACTTGTACTTCCAAGTGTGTAGCAGCCCATATATGAAAGGACTAAGGAAACAAGGCACAAATACCAATATCTACACAATGCTCGCGGCAAGCAGCAAAAAGGAATATCTTTGCTATTCTTGGCAGAGGGAAGAAGAGAGGGAGAGTGTCCGACTGAATTATCTCATTAAGTATGGTCCTTAATGCTTGAATGAAGATAGGAAAAATGGATAAAGTAGAGGAAAGAGAGAGGACCCTTGTCTGGATGGGCTCTTGTTAGAGTCTGTAAAAAAAGATGGATAGATCTGCGCGGCTACAAAGAGACTATTCAATGTGATTGTTTTACACTGAGGGAGCTTTCCCCAGTCTAGAGGTAGATCTTTAGAAAGTGTACAATCAGCAGATCTACACATTTTGAGTGAGTGAGCGAGTAAGTGAGTGAGATTGGTTGCTTTACGCCCTTATCAACTCATTTAATATGGTTATATCAAGGGTGGGAGAGCTGAGAAGGAGGCAGTTTATGATCTTACCCAGGAAATAGAGATAGAGAAGAAGGGAGAGAGACAGAGACAGAGAAAAGAGACAGAAAGGCACTTTATGGTCATACCCAGGACCGTTATGTTAAATTGGACTGAGACATCGTTAATACTAGGGACATCTGCGTATATTTGGTATTATTGCCTTGGCTCAAACAATCTGTTTGGTTGTGTTGAACGGTATTTTGAAGTTCATTTTTGCCTTAAATGTGAGTTATTTGAGAGGATTGGTGAAGGCGAATTGTACATTTTCTGAAGATCTGACCTAGGAGAACGTGGATGGAGGAGGGAGCTTTCCCTAGTCTAGAGGTAGATGGGTCACATTTTCAGAAATTGTACAATTCGCCTTCACCAATCCTCTCCAATAACTCACATTTAAGACAAAAATGAGCTTCAAAATGCAGTTTAGCATGGCAAAACAGATAATATAAATCAACGTGATACCAAATATACTCAGATATACCCCGCATTCATCATCTGTCACCCTAATTTAGCAAGATTTCCTAAATGTGTACAGCTGCTAATTGTACATTTTCTGAAAATCTGAACCAGATGTGCTGGTAGAGGGGCAAGGGAGGGGGTGGAGGTAGGGGTAGGGTCTAGACAAATGCTCAAGGTGGCTTAAACTTAGATATATGTGATGTGTTTCAGGAAAATGAGTCATAAGTCGCAAAAATTGATATTTTTCAAAGTTTTTTTTACAAATTCTCCTCATTGAAATGTTCTGATTTCTACAGGGATTATCACTTATTGTCATATGAATCTATACAACTCATTTCGGGACATTGTATTAAATATATCCCTGCGTTTTGAAGGCCTTTGTATGGAGTAAATTTAGGTACTTTACTGGTAATTACCCACCCAGAAACATTGCAAACATTTTTTTTCAAAAATGAAAATATCAAACTTAAAATATGAAAATACTTATATATTAGGTGTCCTAGTGTTTACTATCAATTGGAATCGCCTTTTTCTCCTCTTTTCAAATATTATGGTGATATCTCAAAATCCATCTTTTGCGACTTATGACTCATTTTCCTATAACGGATCACAATTATGAGATCCTGCAATGAAAGGAATAGTTTTAGTGAAAGTTAAAATCAATGAACATTTGTGATATGTTTCAGGAAAATGAGTCACAAGTCGCAAAATTCATATCTTTTAAAAGTCATTTATTCACAAGATCACCTTTTTGGAATGTTTTCATCTTTGGAGCATCTAGCACCAGCGGAATCAGCTTGATCTCATCTTTTCAAATATAATGGTATCTCAAAATCTATTTTTTGCAACGTATGACTTATTTTCCTGAAACGCATCACATATATGTTTGTTTTGTTTTATACCAGGGAGCTTCTAAAGGCTAGCTAGTCCTAAACGTTACGGTTACGTAATAGGGCAGTTGCATGTCTCCCTGCGCATGTCTACTGCAGTGCATGCTGGGATGGATTCAGTTGAAATCTGACATACAAATATTTGGTAACATTTTTATCGAAAATTGCAAGAATGTTTTCATTCTCATGTTTTCATTTTCATGGGGACTAGTGTCATGGAAACATGTAAAACACATTGATATTGACATTGGTGCATTGACAAATATTCCATGCTGAACATGGCATGTTTTATATAGATTTTAGGCTGTACCAATAGTCCCATAATTCCATGCAAATCAAGATTCAAAATTCCCCTATTAGGATTGATTAATTTGGTATGACTTTGTTTATCGTAATATCTGAGAGTACAGCTATAATTAAGACCAATAGTACATGGGTCAGATTTTCAGAAAATGTACAATTGGTAGCTCTACACATTAAGGAAATTCTCCTCAATTAGGCTGAAAAATGAAGAATACCAGGTATATCTGTGTATAATTGGTATCACATTGATTTAAAGTAACAGTTCTGTTATGTTAAACTGCATTTTGAAGCTCATTTTTGTCTTAAATGTGGGCTATTTGAGTGGATTGGTGAAGGCGAATTGTAGATTTTCTGAAAATCTGACCCACATGTGCCAGGCCCCCCTGCCCGCCCCCCCGACCCCACGCCTCCATTGTTCAACATCAGAGTAGGCCTATTCAACACAGCTGTCTCAAGGAGAAAAACATCTTTTGCAAATGGTACGAGGACGTAGACACTTAATTAGTAAGTGGTGAAAGGTTCAGCTTCTAATTGTGTTTTTCCTATTGTGACAAGGGTCAGTAATCTATCCTTATCCCTCGTTAACAATATTAACTTGCTAATTGACATGCCAAACGCATTTGGGTCAAGTCTTCAGAAGATATACAATTGACCTTCACCAATCCTCTCAAATAACCCAAATTTAAGACGAAAGCCGGGTTCTAAATACAGTTCAATATAACCAGATAGAATTATTGAATTAATACAATACAGAATACACTCAGATATACTCAGTATTTATCATTTTTCACTCTAATTTAGCAGAATTTGAGAGATGTGTAGAACTCTAGATTGTGCATTTTCTAAAAATCTCACCCATTGAGTGCTTTCTTTTTGTTCCTATACAAAAGTCAGTTTTTCACATGAAAGGCTTGACGTCTGGTTTGACGTCAGGTTTGACGTCGTTGTGGGTATCAGACGTAACAAGGTTGCCTTATTTTTTGACCTGCACAATTTTTCAGCAGTTCTTTTCAATAGGTTAGATTTATTTATTCAGTATTCAAGCATCACATCCCAAAATCATTCTGGTTCAATCATTTGGGTCACATTTTCAGAAAATGTACAATTCAACTTCGCCAATTTTCTCAAATAACCCACAATTCAGACGAAAATAAAGTTCAAAATACAATTCAACCTAACCAAACAGATTGCTAGAATCAATGCAATGCTGAATATACTCGAATTTACCAGGTATTGACCAAATTACAGCCTAATTTTGCAGAATTGACTAAATGTGTACAGCTGCAAATTGCACATTTTCTGAAAATCTGACCCATTTACTGCTGCCCTCTCAGTTAACGTCCGTCAAGAGTGAGTGAGTGAGATTGGTTGCTTTACGCTCTTATCAACACATTGAAGTGTTATATCAAGAGCAGGAGAGCTGAGAGTGAGGCAGTTTATGATCATACCCAAAATATAGAGATAGAGAAGAAGGGAGAGAGAGAGACAAGAGAAAAGAGACAGAAAGGCACTTTATGGTCTTACACAGGGAGAGCTGAGAGGGAGGCAGTTAATGATCATACCCAGGAAGTAGAGATAGAGAAGAAGGGAGAGAGAGACAAGAGAAAAGAGACAGAAAGGCACTTTAAGGTCTTACCAAGGACCACATCCGTCAAGATATATATAGATATCAAAATTCTCTTTTTGCGATTTGGGACTTTCATGAGACACATGACATGTGAGTAAAAATGTTAAGATGTGTTGTGTTGCAATAGCTGAGCATGCAGCTTTGTCCTTTGATAAGTGTTTTGATAGGTTTGTTGTTTGATTGATTGCTCAGTTAATGAATGGTAAATGGGTAAGATTTCCAGAAAATGTACAATTGGCAGCTGTACACATTTAGTAAATGCGGCTAAATTAGGCTGAACAATTTATGAATACTGGGTATATAGATCTGTGTATATTTGGTATTGAGTTGATTTAAGGGTATCAGTTCTGTTACGTTAAACTCAATTTTGAAGCTCATTTTTGTCTTAAATGTGGGTTATTTGAGAGGATTGGAGAAGGCGAATTGTACTTTTTCAGAAAATCTGACCCATTTACTGCTGCCCTCTCAGTTAACGTCCGTCAAGAATTGGAACATTTCTACTTCACTACTGACTTCTACTTTTTTCTATACTCAGTGTTCCATTTTTTTGCAACTCATCTAAAAGTCGTTGGACCAAAATGTTGGAGGTTCGTGTCTAGGAAATATTGCTACAGGGTTTCTAAGGCATCCTTATTTGTATTCACTGTAGGTCCAAACCTAGCCGAACCATCAACCCTATACCATGCTACTGTGTACGCGGGAATAGGCTGTATATATGTACAGCTAGGTCCAAACCCTCAGATGAGATAAGAATGGTATATCCAATTAAGCATCAAGTTTCAAATTATAATAACTGTAACTTACAAAAATGCAAGCAGAAAATTGATAAGACTTTGTTGTCGTAATAGTTTGGAATGTATATCTTTCTTGAATAAAGTTTTTACGCTCTAGTCCAAACCCTCAGATCAGATAAGAATGGTATGTCAGCCTACTTTGCTAATCGGTTTCCTTGCCTAATACTCAGCGTTTTCATGGTCAATTGAAGGGAAATGGGAGCCAAAAGGAACTCTCTCAACTCTGAACCTAGACTCTCTCTATATATCATATTGGAAGGACTTTGTGTCGCATGTCAATTTAAAGTGAGAAGTGGGACGTAATCATAGATCAGATTTTCAGAAAATGTACAATTGGCAGCTGTACATATTTAGAAAAGTCTGCAAAATTAGGCTGCAATTTGGTCAATACTAGGTAAGTCCGAGTATATTCAGCATTGCACTGATTCTAGCAATCTGTTTGGTCAGGTTGAACAGAATTTTAAACTTTATTTCCATCTAAAATTTGTGTTATTTGAGAAGATAGTTGAAGGTGAATTGTACATTTTCTGGCGACTTCACCCTTAAATGATGTAATGGTGGGAAAGTATCTATAATGACAATAAAGTGTGTCTAATGATAGTTAAGTGTCTATAATGGTGACAGCCAATATTGGACAAAGACTAGGAGTAGATGGTGTAATAGGAGTAAATATTGGCTGTGCATGTGTATCAGCCATTAGGCCAAGTGCCCGCCCATACAAGCACAATGCGCGGCCAATCTGGGCCACACTCTGTCCAGTGCATTGGAATTCATGGGTAAGATTTTCAGAACATGTACAATTCACCATAACCAATTCTCTCAAATAACCCCATTTTCAGACGAAAATAATGTTCAAAATACAGTTCAACCTAACCAAACAGATTGCTATAGAATCAGTGCAATGCCGAATATACTCGAATTTACCTGGTATTGACCAAATTGCAGCCTAATTTAGCAGAATTTACTAAATGTGTAGAGCTGCCAATTGTACGTACATGTTCTGAAAATCTGACCCATAAGTCATAAGTGGCAAAGATTATATTTTCCGAGGTGGTTTATTTATGGGATATTAGTTGGAATGTTCTGATCTTTGGAGGGTTTAGCGCTTGAAGTCATATAAGATACATGTACCAAGTTACGGCGAAATGAGTTACAAGTCGCAAAAAATGGATTTTGCGATATATGTTTGAAATGATGAAATCAAGCCGATTCTAATGATGGTAAACATTAGGACAGCTAATGAGTATTTCTCCATTTTAAGTTTGATATGTTTAATTCTAAAAACAAAATTTGGAATATTTTTGGGTGCACTACTAGTAAAGTAGCTAAATATACTGTATAAGATGACCTTAGAAATGGAGGGATATATTTAATACACTGTCTTGAAACTTTGTACATGTATTCATATAACGTAAGGCGATAGATACATAAAAATGAAAACATTCCTACAAAGAGAATTTGTAAATAAATCACTTAGAGAAATATAAATGTTGTGACTTGTGGCTCATTTTGCTGAAGCACATCACATAAGACAGCTGGTTGGAGCTGATAAAGCCGTCCAGATGCGTTCCGTATATATGGGTTATATGGATCAGATTTTTAGAAAATGTACAATTCGCCTTCACCAATCCTCTCAAATAACCCACATTTAAGACTAAAATGAGCTTCAAAACATAGTTTAACATGGCAAAACAGATACTTTAAATCAACACGATACGAAATATACCCAGATATACCTGGTATTCATCATTTGTCAGCCTAATTTAGCAAAAATTTCCTAAATGTGCAGAGCTGCCAATTGTACCTTTTCTGAAAATCTGACCCGTATCTCAGCTGCATGTCCAGTCATTTGTAACATTGCCCGTCAATGTGTGGTGACCCTTGGTAGAAAACAGTAGTAACACGTGTCCTGCTGGGTATTGGACCTTTGACCACTGCATCATGTGTTGGGTGCTACCCTCAATGGGCGTGTGTGTGGGGGGGGGGATAAAAGAAGGGGGGGACTTGTTATTGACCGAGGGAGCACGGGAAGTTAGAGGGCGTTAGCCCGAGATCTTCTGTGCTCCCGAGGTCACTAACAAGTGTACAGACTTCACCCGAGCTTTGTTCCATATTGATTACACCCCATTAATAAATAAAAAATATAAATAATTAAAAATAAAAGAAGTAATTTACGTTTTGGGCGGACCTACTTGTTGTATGTCCCCAGGGTGACATAACTCACATGTTATGCACCATTTTGACCAAGTGTGACATACAATGCTGAAGGTATAGGAAGCAACAGCACAGGGGTGTAATAATCCCATGTCTCTAGGGTGTTGGGGTGAGGCAAGGACCTATCAGGGTCATTCTCCGATAAATATTTAGGGTCAGCAGTTGGGCGAGGTGACATGGACATTGGCCTACTTTGGAGAATAGAAAGAAGTTCATGAGTGTGTGGCGGGAAGAAAGGTGGTTAGGCCTCTGAGTCGGTAGGGGGCGTGACATATGCATTTCTGAATAAGACTTCAAATAAAAATTCAAACACCCAAAGTGTAGGTCTGAATTTTACAATATACTTATTAAACATTTCATGTTAACATTTTCTATTTAAACGGTTCTATTCAATATTTTTTCTATTTTCCATGTCGATTCTTGCACTCAAGTGATTGGTATGTAATGTGTGCACTCACCAAGCATGTCTCTTTAATTATTTGTGTCGGTACACACACCTTAAATTAACATTTCTATATAAAATACTGAACGAAGACCAGTTACAATGCAAATACATATGGTTTATAGTGCTCATCTCTGATTCCTACTGCATGACATAATACTGAACTGCAAGTTCCATATATTGATTCGAAAGAAAATAATAACCCTTATATACACCATCATTATCCCCAAGTTTGGTCACAATCTTAATAAAAGTGTAGAAATGGGACACTAAAAACCTATTTTTTGCTAAAATACAAAAACATCACTAGTTTCTATGGAAACAGGCAATTTTGACAATGTTCGCGAGCTCTCATCCATACTCACTAGAGGACAAAGAAATTAAAAAATGTTTGCCACCTTTCCGGCAATTGTTTTATTCAGATTCGGAAAAAGCATGAAATTCTTCACAAAATACCTCACATTTAGCTTGTTATACGGTGGCTAAGGGTAACTTCTTATCTTAAATAATGGCTTTTTTGGCCCTTGGCCGCTGTACTGATACTTCCTCAAATAAGAAAGATGTATGTGTTGAATCAAATTAGACACACACGGATGGTCGATTGGGGACATTTCATTTTCTCCAATGCCCTTTTTTCGCCCTTAAGTTATTTGATTGACAGCTACAAAGGTTTGGCCTTTACAGTCTGACAATAAACACTCAGCAATTCAATGAAGTTTTAGATCCTTGACATTCTTCCTGCCGTCATTCCTTTTAGAATAAACACATATCATAATAAGTGTGATGTGTTCCAGGAAAAAGAGTCATAAATTGCAAAATATTTTTATATTATATATGATATTTTTCTAAGTGCTTTTGTCACAGGATCTCATTATTTCATTTCATTATTTTACAGGATCTTATTATTTAGAGTTTAGCATTTGTAGTCATATAAATCTATGTACTAAATTTCAGGACATCGTATTAAATATAGCCTATTCTTGCATTTTGAAGGTCTTCGTTTGGGGTATATATATATAGTTACTTTACTGGCAATTACCCATCCAGAAACATTGCAAACGTTTGGGTTTTTTTCAAAATAAAAATATCAAACTTAAAATATAGAAATACTTATTAGGTGTCCTAGTATTTACTATCATTGGAATCGGGAATCGGTTGTGACAGCATTGTCAGATATAGCTGTCACACATGTCAAACATCACTGACAGATGCTACAAGCCCGTGAAGCAGTAAATTGTTTAACAAAAAGTTCACCTTACAGAACTGTCAAATTCAATTTTCTCTCCATTGATGATGTTGGGTGTGCTGATGCCTTGGGCTGTATTCATATCTTCTGTGAGTGTAGTGAAGGTTTCCAAACTAATAATTTCTAAATTTATCTCATTTAATTTTGTTTCTGATCCTGACATTCGGTCTTACTTTAAACTTTGTTCAATAGAGTTAGGTCTAGATAGACACAGCGGTGGGCGGAAGACCATGGTTATTCTGTATTAGATTATCATCTGTGAGCCCATATCTCAATGTTAATGTCCTCAATTGATTGTTAGAACTTCAGTGTACAATGTACTTGTTTGCTGTCGTTATTACAGAAGATGCGGTGTATGAAAATAATAAATAAAAAAAAGGTACTACAGTTAATTCTCTCTACCGAGGACACAATAGGGGAGTTGCATAGCCGCCATTTTGAATCTTGATTCGCATGGAATTATGGGACTAATGGTACAGTGTAAAATCTATAGAAAACATGCCATGTTCAGCATTGAATATTTATCGGTGCTCTAATGTCAAAATACATGTGTTATGCATGTTTCGATAACACAAGCCCCCATCATTCCCATCATGCATTTGGTTTTCATAGACAATTTATAAAAGCTGTGATACTTGTGAAAACATTCTTGCATTCTTTTATAAAAATGTTCTCAAATGTTTGTATGTCAGATTTCATCAAAATCCATCCCATGATGCACTGTACCAAACATGCGCAGTGGCACATGCAAGTCCCCTATTGCAATGTCAAATTAAGCTATTCTGAGCTGGAATGTAATTTCCTTAGAAGAGGTTGTAAATAAACCATTGTGGCAATGTTCTTAATTTAGGCCCACTGATGTGATGTACATCCTTTGGGATGTGTATGGATCAGGCCGTCAAGAAGTGTACACTCGTTTGTATGAAACAGTTTCAGTATCTGAGGTACAAATAGAGAGATTTAGCAACCACAACGCATCGACACAACCCTAACGCATCCACTAACTATTTGTACATTAATACCGCTGTGGGGATCTCGAGAGGCGCTAGGCCGAGGGCATCTGCATTGCAGGCCTCTTGAGATATCCCCACAATGGTAATAATGTACTAATAGTTAGTGGATGTGTTAGTGTTGTGTTGGCGCGTTGTGGCTGCTAACTCTCCCTAATAACTAATACTCAACGATGTGCGAGGGCGTGAAGTCCTTCCACAGAATTTCAAAAACAATTAAACCTGCGTAACACATCATATCAAAATATCCAAACTGAATTAATTTTTTTCAGAAATTCACTCAAACTTTCAGAATTCCAAAGAACAGCTTCCCAGGCATTGAAGTTAATGTCATTTAATTTGATATGTGGGAATAACGAAGCCGAAATAAAGAGATTAATGAGATACTTTTAAAAAGCTCCAAATAGTGTTCAACATTGATTTGAATCTCAAGTAATCCTTATTGTAATTAAATTTGCACTCTCAGTTAACATCGGTCAAAGTCGTTTTACCAAAATAATGGCGGATTTTGTCTGGTTCTTCTTGTTCCACATCAATATTTTTTAACCCAAACGAAATCCTTTCCTGCGATGGCTTCACTTATTATCGCTCACTGGTGGCTTTTTTCTTGCGGCCGTTATAAATTCAAACTCTTCTATTAACTTATAACAGCAGGAGAATATTGATAAATTCAGTCAAAATAGCTGAGAATGCAACCTGAACTCAGTTCTTACCGAAAGTCTCGAATTAAAGAAATTTCTGAAGTGTATCAGGTATATACAGATCTAGCAAAATTGATATTTTTCAAAGCATGTTTTTCACAAGATCACATTATTGGAATCTCCTGATTTTTGGAGAGTGTGTCACTTATAGTTATGTTAATCGATGTATAAAATTCCAGGACAATCAATATAATATATCCTTTAGTTTTAAAGGTCTTCATATGGACTACATTTAGTTACTTTACTGTTATTCACTCAATAAATCTGTCTGGTTATGTTGAAATGTATTTTGAACCAAATTTTTGTCTGAAATTTAGGTTATTTGAGAGGATTGGTGAAGGTGAATTGTACACTTTCTGGCGACCTTACCCAAATAAGAAATAAAGAAATTTGTGAAGTGAGTCAGGTGTACAGATCTAGCTGGCCTAACCCATAGCTTCCCATTACAGTTCAGTGTGGTGTGTGGTGTGGTGTGGGCGGGGAGGACATTAAACTATATGTGAAGGTATCGTGTAGGTATCCTGTAGGTATGTAGCCCCTTAATGACCTCATGTATGAACGGGTTAGTGTTAAAGCTTTATTCTCAGCATTTCTGACCAAAAAAAACTTAAAATGTGATCCGTTTTAGGAAAATGAGTCATAAGTCGCAAAATATGGATTTTGAGATATCAGCATATATGAAAAGAGGAGATCAAGGTGATTCCAATGAGAGAAAACACTAGGACTTGTTGGGGTAGTATACTACCATCTATTGTTTACCAGATTGTTTAGTTCAGCTCTTATAAAGGACCTCCTCTACCTGTTGGGGTAGTATACTACCATCTATTGTTTACCAGATTGTTTAGTTCAGCTCTTATAAAGGACCTCCTCTACCTGTTGGGGTAGTATCCTACCATCTATTATTTACCAGATTGTTTAGTTCAGCTTTTATAAAGGACCTCCTCTACCTGTTGGGGTAGTATCCTACCATCTATTATTTACCAGATTGTTTAGTTCAGCTTTTATAAAGGACCTCCTCTACCTGTTGGGGTAGTATCCTACCATCTATTATTTACCAGATTGTTTAGTTCAGCTCTTATAAAGGACCTCCTCTACCTGTTGGGGTAGTATCTTACCATCTATTATTTACCAGACTGTTTAGTTCAGCTCTTATAAAGGACCTCCTCTACCTGTTGGGGTAGTATACTACCATCTATTGTTTATCAGACTGTTTAGTTCAGCTCTTATAAAGGACCTCCTCTACCTGTTGGGGTAGTATCCTACCATCTATTATTTACCAGATTGTTTAGTTCAGCTTTTATAAAGGACCTCCTCTACCTGTTGGGGTAGTATCCTACCATCTATTATTTACCAGATTGTTTAGTTCAGCTTTTATAAAGGACCTCCTCTACCTGTTGGGGTAGTATCCTACCATCTATTATTTACCAGATTGTTTAGTTCAGCTTTTATAAAGGACCTCCTCTACCTGTTGGGGTAGTATCCTACCATCTATTATTTACCAGATTGTTTAGTTCAGCTCTTATAAAGGACCTCCTCTACCTGTTGGGGTAGTATCTTACCATCTATTATTTACCAGACTGTTTAGTTCAGCTCTTATAAAGGACCTCCTCTACCTGTTGGGGTAGTATACTACCATCTATTGTTTATCAGACTGTTTAGTTCAGCTCTTATAAAGGACCTCCTCTACCTGTTGGGGTAGTATACTACCATCTTTTGTTTACCAGACTGTTTAGTTCAGCTCCTAAAGCTGTTCTTCAAAGAACTCATGGGGTAGTATACTATTTTTGTCTATTTTAGATCTAGATCAAACTAGTCCTCAATAAAAATGAGATTTTGTTTGAAAGCAAAAGATGCTTTTTCCTTCTGCAGGTTTTGGCGTGAGGTATGACATGAGGTTTGATGTAAGATATGACGTGGAGGTCTGACGTGAGGTTTGACGTGAGGTTTGACGTGAGGTTTGACGTAAGGTTTGACATGAGGTTTGATGTCAGGTATGATGTTGGGGTTGACGTAAGGTCTGACTTAAGGTTTGACGTGGTAGTGGATATCAGGCTTAACTCATTTCATTTCTGGTTTGGCTGGCAGATCTATAGATCTAGGCCCTATACCTCAGTGTATTACTGTTAGGGAAATACAAATAAGGCTTAAAGGCAATTCATCTTCACCAATTCTTTCAAATAACCCAAATTTCAGACGAAAATAAAGTTCAAAATACAGTTCAACCTAACCAAACAGATTGCTAGAATCAATGCAATGACAAATATACTCGAATTTACCTAGTACTGACCAAATTGCAGCCTAATTTAGCAGAATTTACTAAATGTGTACCGCTGCCAATTGTACATTTTCTGAAAATCTGAACCTAAAGCACCCTGATGTAACTGTTTTTCCCAGTTTCATTTGGACATTCATCAGATCGATGTGGCTGGTTTGCAGCGAGTTTTGCATGTTCATTATCAAGACAATCAAGGGAAATAAGTAGGTCACAGCATAAATTCATATTCAGAATAATAGGCAATAATGATTATGTTCATTGAAAGCATGCTTTTTTATGAAGCTGTTTCAGCATTTCTTCCGAACTGCTTTGCCCACTATCAATATGGGTCAGTCTAATAGCGGAACTCCACTATAGGTAAAAAACGGCGCCAACAGGCAAAAACGGCTGCGACGAATTTTTTGCGATGAAATATCTAATCAAGTTAGATATTTTGCAATTGTTGGCAACAAATAAATGTGTTGCCAACAACCTATTTTACCCCCTCATCCACTAGAATTTCATGTCATGTCATGTCGAATTTTCCGAATTTTTCGAAATGTCGGCGACGAATTTTGCCTGTTGGCGCCGTTTTTTACCTATAGTGGAGTTCCGCTATAAGTTAAGTTTTGTATTTGTTGTCTCTGGGCATCTTACCAACTCAACTTCTTATAATCCATTCATGATTCTGACAATTCAGCACCTAAAAAACCTTGTTTACATTAGTGACTGATAAAGAACACAGACCTTCACAAACACGCAGAGGTAAGCGTCAGTCCTTATATTTAAAAGACTTTCCCTTTTTATTTGTGGGACAAAGTTGGCCCCCCATGTTAAATTCCTTCCTACATCACTGAACTTTCCAGTATATGGGTGAACTAGGCAGAAAATTCACTTTTACCAAACCCCTCAACAACCCCAATGTATTATACACTTCATACAAAGGAGTCCAGTTTGGGCTCACAGTTGGAAGAGTCCCTTCAAACTGAGGGAAAGCCTCTCACTCCAAACCGCAAAAATGCCATTATAATCCATGCATTAGAACAGCAAAATACCATCATATTCCCATTAGGACACCTAGTCCTAGGTCAGAGAAGCCATTATAACGGCATTGTGCGGTTAGGAGCTAGAGGTTTTCCCTCATTTTGGAGGGACTATCTCAACCCTGAGCCTAGCCGTTGTTGCCCTTACCCCTCAGCTCCCCCACCCCCACCTATAAACTGAATACTTACCCTTATACCAGTTGTAACTCTCTATTTATGAATCTCCCTCATAGGGTTTTAGTGTGATCTTCACCCTCTTACAACCATGGGTCAAGTTTTCAGAAAATGTACAATTCACCTTCACCAATCCTCTCAAATAACCACACTAAGTGGCCTGACCATATTAAGCTTATGATGAAGATACATAGAGAGGAGAAGAGCTTGTTAGCTTGACTGGAGAGATACCAAGTATTTCCTCCCCATGTATATATGGGTGAAGTCACCAGAACATGTACAATTCACTTTCAACATTTCTCTCAAATAACCCAAATTTCAGACGAAAATAAAGTTCAAAATACAGTTCAACCTAACCAGACAGATTGCTAGAATCAATGCAATGCCGAATATACTTGAATTTACCTAGTATTGACCAAATTGCAGCCTAATTTAGCAGAAGTTACTAAATGTGTACAGCTGCCAATTATACATTTTCTGAAAATCTGACCTATAAACTGAATACTTACCCTTATACCAGTTGTAACTCTCTATTTATGAATCTCCCTCATAGGGTTTTAGTGTGATCTTCACTCTCTTACCTCCATACATCTTCCTCCTCTCTCAGGACGTTGAACCTGCTCGCCAAACGTCCCTGCTGAGTCCTACCTTTTATATTACATGTCGGGGGAAGGTCCCCATGAATAACCCACAGATAGATACACAGCCTGCAACATAACCAGAACTTACTACCAGATGGGTGTTCAAAGTAGAGCTCTTTATATTATATATAAGAGCATGCACCGGTTCTTGCTATAATAAAATAGTCAGATGGGTCAGATATTCAGAAAATGTACAATTGGCAGCTCTACACATTTAGGAAATTATGTTAAATTTGGCTGAGAAATGATGATTACTGGGTATATCTGAGTATATTTGGGATCGCATTGATTTAAAGTATCAGTTCTGTTATGTTAAACTGTATTTTGAAGCTGATTTTTCTCTTAAATGTGTGTTATTTGAGAGGATTTGTGAAGGCGAATTGTGCATTTTAAATGACTCAAAAATGAGACACAAATAAAAAGGCTGCCTTCAATGGGATTCGAATTCACAATGTCCAGATTGGCAGTCTTAGATGCTAACCACTTGACCATAGGGGACTCTAGCGATCATGCATATTATAACACTGAGCATAGCCATTGATGCATCACATTTTAGGTTTTCTTTAATCCCCCGTTCTCCTCATGGTGAATGAGGAGGATGGGGATATACGTTTTGAAGGTCCCTGTGTTAGCCGCAGGCAATTTAATGATTCAAATTAATCATAAAAATATACCTCGCATTTGCAACCTATTTCTCTAATATGCGAATTCATGTTGCTTTCTCTATTCGTACATTCCAACCACATGTAAAACGTTCAAACGTAGGTTATAATTTTTCGTTGAACTAACTGGGAATACTCGAATGTATTGAACTAGACCATTATCTATCTACCATTAGGGATACTTATTTATCACTTGCAGCATTGACCGATTTCACGTTTCGATTTCAAATTTTGTGATGAGGGAAAACTTTAGGAAAATAGTTAGCCCAGTAAGTAATGGGAAGCCATTCATGAATTCTTAACATGTTTTTTTTTCTAGCATTTAAGTGTTTATTGTTAATAGACACGGAAACTATAAAAGGCATGTAAGCCCTTATTGTATGTTCGATACATCGATAATCTCTGTATTAATTTTACATTGAAATTTATTTCTATTATTGAAATATATAACAACTGTTATTATGTATATTGTTGGGATTTAAACGTTGACAATGATTGGAACAGGGAGGTAAAGAGGGATCGCCTAATCTTATAAATCAGTAATATCAAAACCGATTGGACATTAACATTGAACTTTTGAACTTTTACTCAGATTAAGTCGGTAAGGTTCACATGAACACCTATAAGATTAACTATTAACAATGTGTGAGTTCTTAACACACTACATGAGCCATAGTCTTTCCTTGCATTGTTCAAAATTAATAACGTATATTGTACTCAACTCTGGTAAATTACTAAGCATCGCGATATCTAGTTAAATCAATTAGCTAATATTAAGTATACAGGATCCACCTGGAAGAACTCCTTGGAGAGGTAGGCATCCTCTTCTGAAATGATGTAATGTGATGATTCAGAATAAAAATATGATATATATATATATCCAGGAGTTATAAAGGGGTTATGGTATTTGCCAGCCCAAATTTATCGCGGATCAAGCTAATCGTCTGATTTTCACCCCGATCCTGTCACTTCACTTACACGCATGGATATGATTATATAAGAGAACAGACAATTTTTGGGTGATGTTGGAATGAGATGAGATGGAATGGAATTCCACAGATTACTGCTTTATTTTGGGTTTAGTCTAGATTCAGCGCTTATGAGATAAGATAAAATAGCTATGTCAGCTCAGTGTGCCTCCTGCTTTAATGGCTTTCCCGGCCCAGGAATGATAAGTCAACAATGAGAGTTTTAGCTCAGGAGTGACATGTATCCTATTGGTTTTCCCTGAGTTTGAAGGGATTCCTGTCGGCTCAGAGCCTAGACTCGGTTTACAAATCCAATGGTCCATATACTGACCCCATACAAGCCAATGATATTGAAAAAAAGAAAATGGACAGTTCAAATGTTAACAACGGGTCGCTGTCGATGGGATTGAATATCAAATACTCTTTTGAAGAGTTGGGGGTCCTGACAAGGACCATTGGGTAAATGTAGTCTTGTCGGTCGTCTTCTCCGATTCTTCTCAGTTGTCTTCATTCAAAACTGTCCACCATTGAATTCATTCATTGGCGTATATGGTATCAGCATCTGAAGTCAGATTTCACCATGAATCAGATCAAATCATTTCTCATACATCTAAACCCCTGAATAGCCTCCCACACAGTGATGATTAAATTTCTCATGTTTCTTTTATATGACATGTGATCCGATTTAGGAAAATAAGTCATAAGTCACAAAAAATTGATTGTGAGATATCATCATATTTGAAAAGAGGAGATCAAACTGATTTCAATGAAAGTAAACACTAGAACATCTGATAGGTATTTCTATAGTTTAAGTTTGATATGTTTATGTTTGAAAAAAAAGGTTTTCATTGTTTCTGGATAGGTAATTACCTGTAAAGTAACTAAATATACTTCATATGAAAGCCTTCAAAACGCAAGAATATATTTAACACAACGTCCTGAAATTTGTTACACGGATCCATATGACTATAGGTGCTAAACCCTCCAAAAATCAGAACATTCCCATAAAGAAATCTTGTGATAAAATCACTTTTGAAAATATCAATTTTGCGACTTGTTTCCTGGTTCATTTTCCTGGAACATTTCACATATGACAAGCAGGTATGAATGGAAGGGTCCTCTGAGCTTGTTTTGAAAAGCCAAGTGTCATTGTGCGGGTATTTCAACCATTATAGTCCAGTAGAAATAGGGTTCAACCTAGAACAAATTGCAATAGAAGGTTTTTCAATGGTTTTGGGTACTTTGAGGCCTCCTTATTAACATACTAAAAGTCTACAAAAATCAAGATGGCGGAACATTCCAAAATCGAAGGTCAAAGGTCAAGGTCACCAAATCATTTTTTTAAAACCTTTTGAGCCATAAGTTTTGATTCATTGAAGATAGAATTTTCATTTTTTGCACACATATAACCTGTAATGGACCCTTCATTCTAAAACAGTCATTTGACCTCTGACCCCAAGGTCAAGGTCATTTAAGGTCATCAAAAGATGAAAAATTTGGCTTTTTCAGGGAATTGGACTCATGAAAGTTTCCACTTTTGACAGGATATGACTCAAACTCATTCACAACATAATGTATATGAAAGCCAGTGAAATTATGAGCCCTGCAGTCAATTTTAAGTGCCCTGCCTCAAGTATTGACCTAACAACAGCCTAACGAAGGTGGTAACAATAAAACAACAATAGTTGGGATTTTGACCTTATTAGGCATTGAGCTCCAGATGAGCACCACACTATTTTGTATGTTTTGATCCATATCTCTGGATTTATTATGAATACTATTTCCATTTTTGGCACAAATAAGACCTATGATAGGAGCTTCATTTTAAAATAGTCATTCAACCTCTGACCCAAAGGTCAAGGTCATCCAAGGTCACCAAATTATGAAAAATGAGGCTTTTTTAAGGAGTATATCTTATGAAAGTTTCCTCTGTAGTCAATAGAGTTGTTCTTGTATGATTGGTATAGTATGAAGCTGTTTGCGATTTATAGGTACATGGGGCATTGCCACCAGTCTGTATTTTGAGAAATTCAAGATGGCTGCCAAGATGGCTGCCATAACCAATTGATATTCAAAACTTGACTTTTGCTTATTCAAATCTTTGATGTTGTACCAATTTTTTATGGTTTGAGGGGTCAAGGAATCCAATGAAGCTATTTCCAATAGTCTGCGACCAGTTGCCATAGAGATAAGGTTACCATGGTAACCAAACATTTATCGGACATCTTTTTATTAATAGAAAAATAGAGGGAATAATGTGGGTCATGGAGTACCAGAGAGGGTATAATGGGGGCCATTTAGCAAAATAGAGGGAATAATGTGGGTCATGGAGTACCAAAGAGGGTGTAATGGGGGTCATTCAGCAACATAGAGGGTATAATGGGGGCTTATTCAGCAACAAAGAAGGTATAATGGGGGTCATGGAGTACCAGAGAGGGTGTAATGGGGGGCCATTCAGCAAAATAGAGGGAATGATGTAGGTCATGGAGTACCAAAGAGGGTGTAATGGGGGTCATTCAGCAACATAGAGGGTATAATGGGGGTCATGCAGCAACATGGAGGGTATAATGGGGGTCATGGAGTACCAGAGAGGGTGTAATGGGGGGCCATTCAGCAAAATAGAGGGAATGATGTAGGTCATGGAGTACCAAAGAGGGTGTAATGGGGGTCATTCAGCAACATAGAGGGTATAATGGGGGTCATGCAGCAACATGGAGGGTATAATGGGGGTCATGGAGTACCAGAGAGGGTGTAATGGGGGGCCATTCAGCAAAATAGAGGGAATGATGTAGGTCATGGGGTACCAAAGAGGCTGTAATGGGGGTCATTCAGCAACATAGAGGGTATAATGGGGGTCATTCAGCAACATAGAGGGTATAATGGGGGTCATTCAGCAACATAGAGGGAATAATGGGGGTCATTCAGCAACATAGAGGGTATAATGGGGGTCATTCAGCAACATAGAGGATATAATGGGGGTCATTCAGCAACATAGAGGGTATAATAAGGGTCATGGAGTGACACAGAGGCTATAATGGGGGTCATTCAGCAACATAGAGGGAATAATATGGGTTATTGAGTAACAAAGAGGGTATAATGGGGGCTTATTCAGCAAAATAGAGGGAATAATGTAGGTCATGGAATAGCAGAGAGGGTGTAATGGGGGTCGTTCAGCAACAAAGACGGTATAATGGGGGTCATTCAGCAACGCAACATAGAGGGTATAATGGGGGTAATTCAGCAACATAGAGGGTATAATGTGGGTCATGGAGTACCAGAGAGGGTGTAATGGGGGTCATTCAGCAACATAGACGGTATAATGGGGGCTTATTCAGCAAAATAGAGGGAATAATGTGGGTCATGGAGTACCAAAGAGGGTGTAATGGGGGTCATTCAGCAACATAGAGGGTATAATGGGGGCTTATTCAGCAACATAGAGGGTATAATGGGGGCCATTCAGCAACATAGAGGGTATAATGGGGGCTTATTCAGCAAAATAGAGGGAATAATGTGGGTCATGGAGTACCAAAGAGGGTGTAATGGGGGTAATTCAGCAACATAGAGGGTATAATGGGGGCTTATTCAGCAACATATAGGGAATAATGTGGGTCATGGAGTACCAGAGAGGGTCTAATGGGGGTCATTCAGCAAAATAGAGGTAAAAGTGTGGGTCATGGAGTACCAGAGAGGGTGTAATGGGGGTCATTTAACAAAATAGAGGTAATAATGTGGGTTTTGAGTACCAGAGAGGGTATAAGGGGGGTCATTCAGCAACATTGAGGGTATAATGTGGGTTATGGAGTACCAAAGAGGCTATAATGGGGGTCATTCAGCAACATAGAGGGAATAATGTGGGTTATTGAGTAACAAAGAGGGTATAATGGGGGGCCATTCAGCAAAATTGAGAGAATAATGTGGGTCATGGACTAACATAGAGAGTATAATGGGGGCTTATTCAGCAAAATAGAGGGAATAATGTAGGTCATGGAATAGCAGAGAGGGTGTAATGGGGGTCATTCAGCAACATTGAGGGAATAATGTGGGTCATGGAGTGACACAGAGGATATAATGTGGTTCATGGAATAATATAGAGTGTGTAAGTGGTATAACTTAATGTTACACAGCTCAGGGGGGGGCAGTCTAAATTCTGAGGCAAAAAGGCTTTACATAATATATGGATGGTCTTTAATGTCAATCATGGAGTAACACAGCAGGTGTAATTAGGGGTCATTCATCAACATAGAGGGTGTAATGTGGATCATGGAGTAATATAGAGTGGGTAATATGGGTTATTCATATATCTAATAGGCTGATGGAGATGTCAAATCATCGAGTCAAATCGCACTTAACCCCTTCAGGGTTTCGTGCGATTTGACCCGCCGTCAAGATTGATTTGACATCGAACAGAGGGCTATTAGATATTTATTACATACTGATTTGTATATTTATCTGTTATAAATGTTCCGATTAGTGCTGTATGTCTTGCCAAATTATCGCAACTTTGCTTGAAAACTTCCGAAACGTGCAAGGCAGCGCTACACAGCAGAGCGAAACGTCACCAAGTGCACAACGTTGGCAAACCAATGAAATTGCGTCTTATGGGTCACATGTTCATGTCCCGCTCAAATAGCACATAAGTGCTATTTGACATTTCAAATAGCACCCCCGAATAGCACCCTTGAAATCGCACAGGTATGTAATAAAGCAACATAGAGATCATGGTGTGGTAATGCAGCAATGATGTGGCATAATGGATGACATGCAGCAACATAGAGGGTGTAATCAGGGATTATTTATCTGATATTAGATGGAACCTGTATGGGACTTGGGGCTGAGACAATGACAAAGGGAGGGTAGAATAGGGTGCCTCAGTAAGATGCAGGGTATAAAGGTGATACATCAGCAAGACAGAGGGCATAACAGAGATACATCAGCAAGTCAGAGGGTATAATGGTGATACTTCAGCAAGACAGAGGGTATAATAGAGATACATCAGCAAGACAGAGGGTATGACAGAGGTACTTCAGCAAGTCAGAGGGTATAACAGAGATACATCAGCAAGTCAGAGTGTATAATGGTGATACTTCAGCAAGGCAGAGGGTATAATGGAGATACTTCAGCAGAATGAAGGCTAAACTGGGGGTGCTTCTGCAACATGGAGGGTAGAATGGGGGGGGGTGATGGTGCTTCAGCAGAATTGAGGGTATAATGGTGATACTTCAGCAAGTCCGAGGGTATAATGGAGATATATCAGCATGTCAGAGGGTATAATGGAGATTATTCAGCAGAATGAAGGGTAGAATGGGGATGCTTCAGCAAATTGGAGTGTTGAATGGGGGTGCTTCAGCAAGACAGAGGATATAATGGTGATACTTCAGCATTCAGACATACTTCAGCAAGTCTGAGGGTATAACAGAGATACTTCAGCAGTTCCGGGGGTATAATGGAGATATATCAGCATGTCAGAAGGTATAACAGAGATACTTCAGCAGAATGAAGGGTAAAATGGGGATGCTTCAGCAAGTCAGAGGATATAACAGAGATACTTAAGCAATTCAGAGGGTATAACACAGATACTTCAGCAAGACAGGGCATAATGGAGATACATCAGCAAGACAGGGCATAACGGAGATACATCAGCAAGACAGAGGGTATAACAGAGGTACTTCAGCAAGTCAGAGGGTTAATGGAGATACATCAGCATGACAGAGTGTATAACAGAGGTACTTCAGCGAGACAGAGGGTATAATGGTGATACTTCAGCAAGTCAGAGGGTATAACAGAGATACTTCAGCAAGACAGAGGGTATAACAGAGATACTTCAGCAAGTCAGAGGGTAGAATGGAGATACATCAGCAAGACAGAGGGCATAACAGAGATACTTCAGCAAGACAGAGGGTATAACAGAGATAATTCAGCAAGACAGAGGGTATAATACAGATACTTCAGCAAGACAGAGGGCATAATACAGATACTTCAGCAAGACAGAGGGTATAATGGAGATACTTCAGCAAGACAGAGGGTATAAGAGAGGTACTTCAGCAACCCTATACCCTCTGACTTGCTGAAGTATCACCATTATACTCTCTGTCTTGCTGAGGTATCACAATTATACCCTCTGACTTTCTGAAGTATCACCTTTATACCCTCTTGTCTTGCTGAAGTATCCCCATTATACCCTCTTGTCTTGCTAAAGTATCCCCATTATACCCTCCTGTCTTCCTGAACTATCACCGTTATACCCTCTGACTTGCTGAAGTATCCCCATTATACCCTCTTGTCTTGCTGAAGTATCCCCATCCTCTGTCTTCCTGAAGTATCACCGTTATACCCTCCTGTCTTCCTGAAGTATCCCCATCATACCCTCTCACTTGCTGAAGTATCTCCATCTGGACCCTAACGTCTGAGGACAGGTGGGCCCAAACATCTGAAATAATTACTGAAAACATGCGAAAGTGGGCCCTAGCGTCCAAGGTTTGGGCCATAACATGTGAAGGTGGGTTGGAAATCTGAAAATAAGTGAAAGTGGGCCCTATTGTTGTTTGGCCCTACCGTTGTTGGGCCCGAATGTCCATACACCTTGTCCAGTACTTACAATCAGGGGTTTATGGCAACAAATTAAATATCATATTTATTTATTTTCAGAATGAGATTATAGTTTTTATTTTGACTATTTTCAGCCTATTTCGTCCTATCTACGCAAATTATGTGAAATCTGATTGGATGAAAGGGAATCAGATTGACATAAGGGATGATGCTCTTTAAAATTGCAATGGTAACCATGGGAATATCTCGTTGCTAAGCAACCAAGGCAGATAAAATATTTTCAATGGCCTCATTGGATTCCTTGGGGTCAATTTAGGGGGGGTAGGGGTTATCAAATCAAATGTATCTATAAGACCTATGGATATATAGGCTGATTTCCTGTCAGCCAATCAGATTTCACCTTATTTGCATAAATAGGGGGAAAATGGCAATAATAGGTGAAAATAGAAAATGGCAGCCTACCACATTTTTTTCAGCATCCTTCAGAACACCCATAAGAATTAAGAAATTTAAATAAATGTTGAGATCAAAAAAGGTTGCCAGACAGTTCTGCACTATCATATATGCTTTTGAGTTAATAAAATACCCAATGAGGCCAAAATCCTACTCTATATTTTCTTAGATACCACATTTTGTTAGGCTGTTGTAATGTCAATTTTTCAAGTAGGCCTCTGTAAATTGGCTTTTGGGTTCAGAATTTCACTGGCTTTCATGTGTACATTATATTTTGAATGAATTTAAGTAAAATCCTTTCAATGGGGGAAACTTTCATAAGTCATATTCCCTCAAAGGCTTCATTTTTAATGGTTTGGTGACCTTCAATGACCTTGACCTTGGGGTCAGAGGTCAAATAACTGTTTCAAAAGTAAGGGCCCGTCATAGGTGGTATGTATGCAAAAAATGAAAATTCTATTTTCAATAAATCAAAATATATGGACCAAAAGGCAAAATATTATTTATGCTTCATTTTTTGGTGACCTTGACCTTTGACCTTCGATTTTGGCATGTTCCGCCATCTTGATTTTTGTAGACTTTTAGTATGTGACCAAGGGGGATCTTAAGTACCCAAAACTGTTGAAAAACCTTCTATTGCAATTTGTTCTAGGTTAGGCCATTTTTTACCCTAGATCTACTGGACTATTAGTTTATAATTATAATTATGTATCTCTTAATGCGGTCGCTGCAGTCACTATAATGTATAAAGAAATCACTCAGTAACACATTGTTTAAAGCTAGAAATGTTGCCCTGATTTTGAATGTTTTCGAGGAATCTCATACATCTTAGTGTTTCTTGGCTTTGGATTGCAATTACACAATTTTATTATTAGCTTAAGTAGTTTTACAAGTTTTAAATATATTTAAATTTAGTAGCAATGGAACCCCTTAACTCATGTTATCAATCATTTTATCAACATGTATATCTCGTTCTCAGATCATCCTGCTGTGACTTAACAGTTGGGCGTGGTCATTAGTGCAGTAGGCGTCCAATCATTAACATACTATTGTTATCTGATGTGACAGGCTCTGAGCCTAGACTGGTGATATAAGGTGGTGAATTCATTAGTCTCCCAAGCATCTGAAAATACTAACTATCTTATATAACATATATAATTTGTATGTATTTATAGTATTTACTCCACGTTGGTGTACTGTTATACCACCAGGTGGGCAGACAGATCCTCAGGGCATGTCTATTAGACATACACTATCTACCCAATACTATATCAGTACCACATACTATAGTGGGGTAATTAGCACCAGTCCAATGCGTGTGGTATGACATTTTTTTTTTAGACAAATTTCATTGAGTCCAGTTCTTTTGCATTATACAATGGTAATCTCATGGAGATTGCCATTCCATCTTCCTCCCCCCATTACACAGCTGTATACTTGTACATACCAACATGGGACACTATTGCACTGTCCGAGATGTTTGTTTTTTTCGTGGCCCACAAGCCGATAGGTGAGTGGGTTACGACAAAAAACGAAACAAACATCTCGGAAAGTGCAATAGTGTCCCTCATACCATATTCTCATTAGGTTCTATCTATAGATAGCGTAGAGATTAAATGATGAATCATCAATTTAGTTAAATGCTTTAATCTCTACGCTTCCTAACCTTCAATGCTGTGTAACACACTCATCCTGTGTATAAAGTATCATTCTGAGAAAGGGAAACACCCACGGGTGGAAATAAGTCACAATTTATTCAGGCAATGACTTGAAGCATTCCTTCCTTCTGGAGAAATGGGTCAGATTTTCAGAAAATGTAAACTTGTCCTTCACCAATCCTCGCCAATAACCCACATTTAAGTCAGAAATTAGCTTCAAAATAATGTTTAACCTAGCAGGACAGATATATCTTGAACCAACACAGTACCAAATTTACGCTGATATACTTTAATAATATTTGTCAGCCTAATTTAGGCGAATTTACTAAATATGTACAGCTGCCATTTGTACATTTTCTGAAAATCTGACCCACATGATATATGAATTTAAAACCCTTCACATAACAGCTACTGGCTAAACCTTTCTCAGGAACAAAGGATCAAAAACATTGTCATGAATTTTTGTATGGCAGTTCTTTAAATCATGTCTTTCCTTTCTTTGAACACTTCGATTCTTGTTTATGAATGAAAGACCAGAAAATGCAAGCTTTAAGTTTTAGGACGGAAACTCTTAACAAAGACATTAATCATTGATAACAAGTTGATTTAATACTTACTTTAGAATCCTGAGTACAGTGTAATAACTCTCACAGAGTTTATTTATTTATATTATTTTTTCAAGTTGTGTGTCAGGCCAAAAAAGTATTCCAAATTCATCCCTTTTAAATGAGATACTTTCTGCTGTCAGGAATTAGTGTATAATAGAAAGTGATATGGGTCAGATTTTCAGAAAATGTACAATTGAAACTCGCCAATCTTCTCAAATAACCCAAATTTCAGACGAAAATAAAGTTCAAAATACAGTTCAGCCTAACAGAACAGATTGCTAGAATCAATGCAAAGCCAAATATACCCGAATGTACCTAGTATTGACCAGATTGCAGCCTAATTTAGCAGAATTTACTGAATGTGTACAGCTGCCAATTGTACATTTTTCATATATGGACTAATAATTCAAATTTTATCCTACAACTGGGTAAGAACTGCATTGTTTTATATCATTTTCGAGGTGTTATAGTTAAAGAAGAATGTTAGAGTTAGAGAAAAATGCAGATCTATATGCTTTACAAATAAGAATGAGAATCGGCTTGATCAGGCACTTTAAGACATTAGAGCAAAAAAACACAGGTTATCCTAATTATTGGTAGCTCTAGGTACTTTGTGAAGTATATGTGGACCGTTTTAGGAAAATGAGTCATAAGTCTGAGATATCACCATATTAGAAATAAATGTTTAATAATATGTAAAGACTTGGAGAAGAATAAGGATGCTTGTGATTTCCAATGAATTTGTTGGGTTAAAGATGAATCGGTAGAATACTAGTAAATTGTATATGCTATATAAATGTGTAATATGAAATTAGAATTGATTAGAATCTGGAAGGCAACGCAACAAGACATCGGCAGAGTCGACATGCGTATTTGTTATGATTGTATTAAATGTGAATGGCCTTATTTTTTAAATAAAAAAAAACACAAAAAAAACGAGGAGATCAAGCCGAGTCCAATGATAGTAAACACTAGGTTTGATATTTTTATTTTTGAAAAAAAAAGTTTGCAATGTTTCTGCATGGGCAATTACCAGTAAAGTAACTAAATATGCACCATACGAAGGCCTTCAAAACGCAGGGATTTATTTAATACAATGTCCCGAAATTTGTTACATGGATTCATATGACTATAAGTGCTACACCCCCTAAAATCAGAACATTTCAATAAAGATATTTTGTGGGAAAAATACTTTGAAAAATATCGATTTTTCGACTTGTGACTCATTTTCCTGGAACACATCACAACTGAGTAAAGGGAGGCTATGACGATTCCTGCTACTTAAGACACAAGTCCCAGTGAGAAATATTTCAATACAAGACAAACTATAGAAATCACAATATTGGATACGGGTCAGATTGTCAGAAAATGTAGAATTGGCAGCTGTACACATTAAGTAAATTCTGCTAAATTAGGCTGCAATTTGGTCAATACTAGGTAAATTCAAGTATACTCGGCATTGCACTGATTCTAGCAATCTGTTTGGTTAGGTTGAACTGTATTGTGAACTTTATTATCGTCTGAAATTCGGGTTATTTCAGAGAATTTGTGAAAGTGAATTTAACATTTTCTGAAAATCTGACCCATACGGCGTCTGGCTTCCCATCCCAGTCGCCGTCCAGAGGAATTACTTCTCCTTCAGTGAACTGACAATCCTGACAATTTCCCCGATGACAGTTGCTTTGGCATTGACACAAATTCCAGGGACGGGTTCAAGGGAATTATTCTCAACCCAACATCCCAGAGCAATTATTTTGCCAGAAATTAAGTTAATTGTTGACTGGATTCTCTTCTTTCCTTGAGTTAATGTCGTCAACTGTCCCATTTCCTGACCCCAGCGTCCGGTATGTTTATGGCTGTAGAGGTTTGTTGATACCTGATATGGGTGAGATTTTCAGCTGTACACATTGAGTAAATTCTGCTAAATTAGGCTGCAATGTGGCCAATACTAGGTAAATCTGAGTACATTCGGTATTGCATTGATTCTAGCAATCTGTTTGGGTAGGTTGAACTGTATTTTGAACTTTATTATCGTCTGAAAGTTGGGTTATTTGAGAAGATTGGTGAAGTTGAATTGTACATTTTCTGAAAATCTGACCCATATGTCTAATGGCGTTGTGCAAATACTAAATGGTTCAGATTTTCAGAAAATGTACAATTGGCAGCCCTACACATTTAGTAAATTATGCTGAAAAATTAAGAATACCGGGTATATCTGAGTATATTTGGTATCGTGTTGATTTAAAGTATCCGTTCTGTTATGTTAAACTGCATTTTGAAGCTCATTTTTGTCTTAAATGTGGGTTATTTGAGAGGATTGGTGAAGACGAATTGTACATTTTCTGAAAATCTGACCCAAATACTAAAGGCTTGTCCCCGCCAAAGGTCTTTAGGGAGGGTACTAGAGAATACATTATATCAATGTAAAGAATACTAGATTACCCATATACGGGTTAGGCCTGCAAGCTATATGTGACGTGTTCCAGATAAATAAGTCACAAGTCGCAAAAATGTTATTATTCAAAGTTATTTATTTAAAAGACCCCTTACTCAGAATTGTTTTCATATTTGGGGTGTTTAGCACTGTTTGGATCATTATTACACACGTGAGCAGTTAGAAAGGTGCAGTTTAGGGGTGCAGTTTGGGGGATCCGAACTGTTCATGCGATCAGTTCGGCCAAAGACACAATCTCATTGGCGCAGCGAACTCTGTTCGGGTTCAAACTGATCTCTGATCTTGATCAGTTTGAACCCTCCATCATGCCATTTGCTATTATGAATTATATGTACCAAATTTGATGAATGTGTATCTAAGATTTACTCCACGTTGGTGTATGTACCACATGCTATTTGTATGGGCGGGAGTAGTGTGGTAATTTGCACCCGTTCAATGCTCAATGCGTGTGGTATGACATTGCCATTCCCTCTTCCTCCCCCAGTACACAGCTACATACTTATACATAGCAACGCAGGAGTAAATATAGAACCTAAATTTGAATGTGGTACTCGGGACACTATTGCACTGTCCTTGACCGGTTTTTTTTCATAACCCACTTTATTGCCTATTGACTCTTGGGCCACAGAAAAATCTCAGACAGTTCAATAGTATCCTTCATACCACATTCTCATTAGGTGCTATCTATATCCAAGCATATCCGAGGTTATCCCGAGGAGTATATTTCACTATATTTACATATACTTTACTATAGTGATTGACCATCAAGAAATATCACTAACCTTTTTTCATGCATACACAAATAAAGAATCAATTTGTGGATGCTTTAATATTTACTTTCATTAGAACCCGCTTAATTTCTTCTTTTAAGATATGATGATATGCCAAAATTCATTTCCCGCAACTTGTGAGCCATTTTTACACAACATGTACATACAATTGCAGTAAATAGCATGAATATGGTGTACAGAATAGACTGATACATAGTTCAATGGCCATATGAATAGAGCATTAGTTTGTAAATAACTTGAATAATAGGCTGGGGTGCCCCGCCGACTCCCCTGCCCCTGGACTCACCCCCCCCCCCTGAACCGATCCCTCCTGGACATCCCTATGGTGGCCCACCAAATTATCAACCCCAAAATATTTAAGATTTATTCTAGATCTACCTATATTTGGCAAGATGAACTGTTCACATAACAATTGCTCATGTAATGTTTAACTACACCCAAGTGTAACGTACAAACACATAACTACTCCAAATGAAGCCATATTGTATTCCTTAATGTTTCAAAACCTAATGTAATAAGTGTAGAGAATCATCCTTGGTCAATGATTGAGGTAATATTGTCCTCTACAAAAAGACTAATGTAAAGCAAGCTATGAAGAGGCCTAAGACCTCCCGCCATCCGGAGAGTTGCTCTTTTTATGGCAAACCTATTGCAATAAAAGTTTTCTAATCTAATCCAATCCCCCAGACCCATTGTTTAACAAACCTTCAACTTCTATCGCAGAAATAGTAGAAACATCACACAATATGATCAAACAAACTGGCTGTAATATTTGGATTATCAGTATGAATGCTTTACTGTTCCCTTGTCATCTATAGTTTGAAGTATGTTCAGCATATGCTACAGTGTCTAAATGTCCTCTTCCACATTCAGCCTTGCTTCTTACAACAGGGGCAATGTACCTTTGGGTCAGATTTTCAGAAAATGTACAATTGTCAGCTGTACACATTTAGTAAATTTTGCATAATTAGACTGCAATTGGTCAATACTTGGTAAATTTGAGTATATTTGGCATTGCAATGATTCTAGCAATCTGTTCGGTTAGGTTGAACTGTATTTGGAACTTTATTTTCGTCTGAAAATTGGGTTATTTGAGAGGATTGGTGAAGGTGAATTGTACATTTTCTGAAAATCTGACCCCTTTACTATCACATGTGTTATGGGTCAGATCTTCAGAAAATGTACAATTCACCTTCAATAATCATCTTAAAAAACCCACATTTCAGCCCAAAATGAGCTTCAAAATACCGTTCAACATAACCAAACAGATTGTTTGAGCCAAGGCAATAGCAAATATACTCAGATATACCTAGTATTGACTATGTTTCAGTCCAATTTAGCAGAATTTACAAAATGTGAAGATCTGCTGAGTACTGTGGCCAATAAAAATATCTTTTTTAGAGAAATAGTACCCGAGGAACCAGTCGAATATATCAGCTCTAAGAACTGAGGTAACATCTTAAAGATTGATTGCAGTATACTACTATATACAACACAGTTTACAGATGGTAAATGAAAATGATTTTTGCTCTAAAGAGACTTGTTACAAGTTAACAAAACATCAACACCTGAAGACATCTGAAGACATCTCTGCTGGATAAGGCGTATTTTCCGGTTTTCGATGTAACCATAGATATTATATTGGCCTTAAATTCATTTTAAAAAATAAAGAAAAACTGAAGATAATGGCCAATTACAGACAGAAACCAAAACTACATGAAGTATATCATGAGGGCTCTGTTATAATAATAAGTGAACAAAATTAACTAACTCCAATTATAAGAATGTTGAATATCCCACAAGCCACGAGACGGTATATAAGACAAACTTAAAAAAGTTGTTAGTATTAAGAAATGAAGAATGAAATTGTCAGTTTAATTATTGAATATTGTTTAATGGGAGGTCGTTGGAAGAACTGGATTAATGCAGAGGTCCTATCCCACTTCCTGGATTTTATAACACTTGTGAGTCATAATATTGCAAATGTAATTGTTTTCTTGAATGAAAGTATTACTTATATGCGCTAATACCATTATCGTTGGATAACTATATTAAGGCAAAAAAAATAGGTGTGTTTCCGATTTATCTGGCTGAAAACTAGGTAGGGGGGGTGGTAACTTTTTTTTTTTTTATTTTTTTTTTAAGGAAACGACCTCCCAGGAGCTGAACAAAATATCTATTTCATAACAATAGTTGTTTTAAGCATGGGGAATGTGCTTTTTGACAGTTCCGGGTAGGAAAACCTGTTTTCCTGCTTTTATAAGCTTTCTTTGTCAAAAAAAAGTAAGATGTGGTAAAAAAAATCGGGTATGGTCAAAAAATGTTTAGGTAGGGGAAGGTTTTTCTAGGTAGGGGGATAAATCGGAAACACACCTATTTTTTTTCTTGGCCTAATTCCATATCAGCCTGAGGCTGCGATGTGTAACAACCTCTCACTGAGCGACTTCCAAGAATGTAACTATAACCTGTTATGATGAGATCAGGTATACAGAGAACTGCGAAAAGGCAACACAACAATACCTAGAAATGCCATCCAAAGTTGAAGACAATCTTTCACCTTAAGTGAGGCGAAATAATAATATCAAACAAACGTATCAAAGGTCAAATTAAAATTCCATTGTTAATTGTAAGAATCCTATCCTATCCTGTTGCCCACTAACAAATTAGTGGGCAACAACAGAATTTGTCGGCGCCGTTTTTCTCTCTAGTGGAGTCGCCCTATTATGGTGGGTCTGAACCAGAAACAAGACATCCATTTATAAATATTGAAGTGGCAGTGAACTACCTTTTGGACAGACAAGCTAAAAAATTTAGTCAGTACCACAAGGGGATCCATTCATTAAAATTGATCTGGCAGTGTACTGCCTCTTAGATGGACAAGCTAAAATGACTTACAAGGATCAGAGTCGTATGAATTACTCATTATTGTGAGCTGACAACAGGACCATATATGGGTCATATTTTCAGAAAGTGCACCATCTACAGTTCTACACATCTATCAAATTCTGTTGAATAGGAGTGAAAAATGATAAATACTGAGTATATCTGAGTGTATTCTGTATTGTATTCGTTCAATAAATCTATCTGGTTATGTTGAACTGGATTTTGAACCTGAATTTCGTCTTAAATTTGGGTTATTTGAGACGATTGGTGAAGGCCAATTGTACATTTTCAGGAAACATCACCCATATAGAATAATGTGTTATGCATCGTGTATAGTGGTATCTAGTACAGGCACTTACGGAAGGTATATCTTACATACACCAGCTCTCAGCAATTTAAATTCGCTGAAATAAAATCGCCCCAGAGGGATAGGCGATGGTTTTTCCTGCATGGTGTGGCGAGGTAAACACCGACCTGCCCATTAGCCTCACGTCATATCGCATCCTCTGTGTTAGAAATAAACATGGTTCAAGCTTCCAAGTTAGTACAACGAAGATACTAAAAAAACATCGCAATTTTCCATAAAATGACAGAAAACTTTGCAATATTTTCGTTAGTCACATGCATTTGAGAATCTTATGTGTTGTTGGGAGCCAGATGCTTAGGATCAGGTTGTCAGAAAACGTACAATTAGCAGCTGTACATATTTAGTGAAATTCTGCTAAATTAAGATGCAATTAATTTTGGTCACTGCTAGGTAAATTCGAGGATATTGTACATTAGATAAAAGAGGCGACACAACTGTTAAAATATAATAATTTATTTATATAAGAGTGGGGTAAATCCAGCGATGAACATTTTTGTATTAAAATTCAATGTATGATTGTCATTGTTGTTGGATGCAGGATAAAATAGTTGGTTGTAATAAAATAGATATAAATACACCATTGTCTTTGATTGTCTTTTAAGTTTTGGGATGGTGGGTGGGGAATTCAAGTCCGTACGTGTCGACACGGTAAGGAAGAGTGAAGACAATATGGCGTCATGGTTGAGTAGTCGGTGGTTCACCAGGTGGCGCCTCTATCTAATGTCCCGCCATTGAAACAATGGCAGTCACCATTAGATAAAAGAGGCGACACAACTGTTAAAATATAATAATTTATTTATATAAGAGTGGGGTAAATCCAGCGATGAACATTTTTGTATTAAAATTCAATGTATGATTGTCATTGTTGTTGGATGCAGGATAAAATAGTTGGTTGTAATAAAATAGATATAAATACACCAGGGGGAAGAGTTATGTTATGACGATTCCCTTGATTGCCGAGTGGACTGTGGTCCTGGTGGTCTTTTGGGGCCTGATGTACGAGGCCACTGCATCCGACACCCACGTCCCATGGGCCTTTATGTCTTGCAGGCGTGCTCCGGCTGTGTTGTACGCGTAGTGCGCACAGCCCCGTCTAAGGCTGTGCAGTGAATGTTTTTTCTTGTCGATGCCGGCCGCCTGTAGTGCGATGTTCCACTGTTTCTTTATGTAGCCCACGGTTATTGGGGAGCCATCGTCAAACACTAGGAGAGGCCCCCTAGTATGTCGGTGTGGCGATGTCTTGTTTAGTATGAGAAGGGCCCTTCTAAGGCAGATGGTAGGTTCGTTGGTAGTGGGCACGAAGATAATGGTTGCCTGCCGGGAGGTCTGCATAGACTTGGACCACTTTATCTTGATATGCACACCATCCTGCGAGATCTGTATGTCTGCTGGCGTGAGATGGCGAGTCGCGTCGAATGTGGTAGCAGAGGAAGGGGCCACGTTGCTCTGTCGCAACATGGCGGAGAACATTAGCAAAATGGCGACTCTCATGTGTGGCGCGTAAGGGAGTGGCTTTAGACTGGCCAATATAGCATACAGCGCTGCTGGTGAGACTGGGTCTTTTGGAGTTGGCACATGGCGAAGCATCAGCTGTACGCCCCTGAGGGCATACTGTACTCTAGGATGGTAGAGGGCCTGAGATGGGTGCCCCGCGAGCTTGAAGAATGTACGTAAGTTGGTAATATTATTGGAGATGGTAGCTGGGACCTTCGTGTACTTGGCTAGATATTCGATGAAGTAGCATATCAGTGATGGCGTAGGGGACCTATAGTCGCGCCGCAGGTGTCTACAAAACGCTATGTATTTTATCACAGTCGACTGTCTGTTAGCGGTGGTTCCTGGGCGATGGGCGTGGCGCTGCCTCTGAGTTGCTGCCGCCACTAGGCATCTAGGTATCCCTTTAATAGAAAGATAAGACATCGAATAATTTATGGTTGACATTTATCATGTTTAAGTCATTTTCAGCGTCAATATTTTCACACTTTTTAGCATCAATGGGAGATAGGACAGAGCGAGATAGGGCATCGGCGATGACCATTGTCTCCCCTGGCACGTGGGCGAATTTGTATGTGACTTGAGACTTCATTGCTAGGAACCATAAGGCCCTGGTACATGCTCCCAACGTGGCATCCTTGGCTTTTCCACCCTCGTAGGCAAATACTGAAGCAGAGTTGTCGCAGTATATAGTAATTGTTCCACCCTTGTGCGCTGGTCTAGTAAATAGGCGCGCTGCGGCCAGGCAATTTATTGCCTCGAGGTGGTTGATGGATCTCTTTCTTTTTGTGTCATCATCAAATGCGTGGCGGTAGGCCCGCGTGCCGTCTGTTGCGCCACCTCCTTGTAGGCAGGCGTCGGCCCAGATACTTGCCACGACTCTACTGTGAGGTATGATCGCGCGTCCATTGATTGGTCCATGTATCTTAGGAACCACGTCAAGTCGGATCTGACTGGTCTAGAGATGTTTATGTCTCCCCCTGCCGCTGCCCTGAGTGCGGCTAGGAGTCGTTGCATAAATATTCTCGCAGGCTGGATGATTTTTGCAATATGTGCAATCTTCCCGATAACCTGCTGCATATTGGCAGCAGTGTCAATATATATGCCCAACCATCTGACCTTGGTTGAGGCACTTTGTATCTTCTTAGTTGCCACTTTCAGGCCCAGGCTTCCGAATAATTGTATGGTTTCGTGCATCTGGTGCGCCACTGTTTCTTGGTCTTTTCCAATTATTAGGAGGTCGTCCAAGTACATTTTGGCCACTACGTTGCGTCTTCCTAGTGCTCTGACCAGGAATTCCGCCACAGATTGCATTATGTAGGATGAGATCCTGGCACCGAAGGGAAGAACATGGTCTATGTAGTACTTCTCGTCCACTTTTATGGCTGTGAGTGGCCAATCGAGGGGGCAGAGGGGGAAATGTCTGTAGGCTCGTGCTAAGTCGATGACACCCATAGCCGGCGTGTCTTGCATTTCCTTTATAATTTCTGCCGCTCCCATGACTGTAGGCAGGTTGTGGTATGCGGGTGCATTGTTGTACCTGTTCTTATATATGTGTGCGTTCACACCTCCCTCTGGATACGAGTAGTCAACTATTATTCGACGCGAGTCCCTCTCACTTTTTGGGCGAGTCATCAGCGGGCTTACGTTCACCCAAGGGGTGAATGGGGGTTGGGCGTATGGCCCCGATATAGCATGGTGGTCGAGCTCCTCGGTCACATATTTACGAACATGTGTCATGTGTTGCCTCGCTGATGGGTGGTTTGTGGCATCTTGCACATTATAGCGAGGGCCTCCTGTATATTGTAACGGGAAGCCATGTTGTATTCCTTCCATGATCATGTTATCACCTTTGTGACCAGTTGCGATCTCATGCCACTTGTCTATGATCAGGCATGATGGGACGTGTACGCGTGCTTCTTTGAAGTTTGGTTTGCCTGTTGCTCTGACCAGTTCATAAATTGTAGCTAGTCGGGTAGGTATGTCAATGTGAGGGTAGGGCCAATTTGCATAGTCATCGAAGTTTTTGTTTTGTTGTAGGCACCTACTTTCGGGTTGGTCAGTTTCTTGCTCTCCATCATGGATTTGGCATAGTTGTATCTCATCAGTCTGTGTGTCTGATTCTTGTGGTAGCTTAGGTATCATGTGTGGATAGTCGATGTTGGTCATAAACTCGGGCATGTACCGCTGGTTTGCACGAGGGCCGTTGCGTGTTTGCCTTTCGCCGGGATCCTCGAGTGTCTGGAATACATGTTTAGTGGAGTTAATTTTCACGTTATTGGTGCACATGTTGTTAACAGAACTCCTACTCACTCTTCTATCTGAATTGGTATGAGTTTGAATCGTTTCACTAGATGGTATAGCCGCAGTATCAGATTTGCTAACCTCGATAGCTTTGTTTATCATGCCTAGGCGGCCATGACAGTTCTCTTCTCACTGAGCCCGGTCCACGCGAGAGGTTGCGCGAGACGTGGCTGCCATATTGGTTTGGCCACGAGCGCTAGTGTGGGGGCCGCCATTATCAAGTGGGCGGGGCACATTGTTTACGTTTTGATCGTTGGAGCTATCAGTACATGTTATACGAGAGGTTGCAATGTTTAATGCGGTCTGATTTTCATTTTGGTTCAACTCACCATTTCGTGTAGTCGATGAGCAGGAGGTTAGGAGTTTTTTGACTGGTTTGTTTGGGAGTTTTTCTTTCCCTGGTAGCCTTGTTTGCGGAATCCGCTATCTCCCCCGTGGAGACTAGCCTGAGCAGTACGCTTGTTCTGACAGTCCTTCACTGGGTGTGCGTTTTCACGTGCTTTTATCGCATAATAGCAGTATCCGCAAATGTGCATATACTTAACACTGCCCTCCAAGTGGGAGCTTGAGTGGGGACAACTATCAAAATTATATGCATGGCACGGCGCTTTATTTGCCACACTTGTGTTAGATGAGTCACTAGCCCTTGATGGAGTTGAGTTGAGAGCCAACTTTGTGCGATATTCGCTAAAAACATCCGTGTCTCTCCACTTATTCTGACCATCTGCAATCAGATCCACGCAAGCCCTAGTCCATTCGTGGGCGGTGGGCCAGCTCCTCAGTGCAGATAGTTCAGACATAGTAGAGAGATGGTGTAGCATGTACCAGGCCGTCGATTCCTCCTTTAGCTTAGTCATGACCATTCTGGAGAATCCACATGTTTATTCTGCCAAGGTTAAGTCGCGCTTTTGCTTCCTTATACGACTCGCCATGTCTGGCGGGAGAGAAGTTTCAGGGGCGTCAAAAGTGTGTTTCCTACCTCTTTTTGACCCTGAAGCCCTGTATTGGTCCTCCAGTGCCCTTCTGACTGTTTTAGAGGAGCGATGGTGTCTAGTCAGTCGGCGGGGCGATGGCATAGAATCATCCGAAGAATGGGACGTATCGGCTGGCTGCCGGGAGTGGTAGGTATTGACGGGGTGGCGGCGATGTAAGTCCGGGGACGCATCACTGTCACACTTGCATTTGCGCCTTCGCTTGGGAGTGTCAGGTGACCTATGTCGATGTCTATGATTAGATTTGTGGCTCATAGATTTCTTGTTTTTTTCGGGAGAACTTTCAGATTGGCTCGAGGATTCCGTATCTGACCATAGTTCTTCTTCTTCGACTGTTTTGTGTCTTCGTTTAATGGGATTGTCTTTTCGAGTCTCGCTAGTCGCTCCCCTCGCCGTGGCAGGTAAGGCTTGGCATAACGCCGCCCCTTGTGGCTGGACCTGCCCGAGCTTGGCTTGGGAGGCAAACATGGCGGACTGGCAGAACTGGTTGAACATTGTAGACATTAGCTCCATGGGGTTCGGTTGCACCATTGTCCTCACAGTCCTTGGTTTTTTGATAAGGTGACCAAAGCTCCTTCGTCTAGCATTAGTTTGAGTTCTAGGCTGGCGTCTAGCAACGTTTGGGGTATTGACTATTACCTCTGCGTCGTCTGACTCCTCGCCGGCGAGCTCGAGGGGGCCCTGTTCCTCCTCATGTTGGGACTCTGTTTCGCCATTGTGTGGTTCGACCATTTGTGCAGCCTCGCCGTGTATTCTAGCTTCTTCTTCCTCGTTCAAGTCTTTGACTGTCACTTTAGTGCGTTCTGCCGCTAGTTTCCTCTCTTCCTTTTCTTTCTTCTCAGCTCGCTTCTCAGCAGCGGTTTTCTTTGGCTTAGTAAGTTTTGTGTTTGCCATAGCTGTAGAATTCAAGTCCGTACGTGTCGACACGGTAAGGAAGAGTGAAGACAATATGGCGTCATGGTTGAGTAGTCGGTGGTTCACCAGGTGGCGCCTCTATCTAATGTCCCGCCATTGAAACAATGGCAGTCACCATTTTCTGGTGATTTTAACCATATGAGCAACCAGTGTTTCGCTTACGAAAATAAAGTTTGAAATACAGTTCATCCTAACCAAACGGACTGCTAGAATCAATGCAATGCTGAATATACTCGAATTAACCTAGTATTGACCAAATTGTAGCCTAATTTAGCAAAATCTATTAAAAATGTACAGCTGCCAATTGTACACTTTCTGAAAATCTGACCGTGATAGAGAAGAGCGATAATAAACTCGTTATGGTACACGTACAACTCAAAGTACTACTCTGGTACAAAAGCATATTGACAGTTTCTGCACATTCTCTTTTGTTTATCGTTTGTTTTCTTTCATTCTGATCATGGAAACATATTTATTATAAAGAGAAGTTGAAAACTTCTGGAATTATGAGCTACTATCTTCATTTATCATTTATACGGGGAGACAATGGAACAACACCACAGATCTAAACAATTCACATCAAATGTTATCCAAATGTTATGGCGAACGAGTGGTGACTGCAGTGGTCACTGAGGTGGTCACTGAGGTGGGCCCAAAATAGCACTAGACCCACTGCTCTGCACTCCCCGTCATTTAGACATATAGATGTATATATGCAGGTGCGATATATACAAACGATATGATAGAAAATGAGGCAACATGAAAGACAACTTCAACTCAAATATGCAGGAGGGTGCCGACGGCCAGGTTTGACCGCCCAAACACCCAATTCATAATCCTCATTTTTAGAACTTGAAAGCAGATAACCCAGCGGAGACGGATTTTTCAATAAGATGCTTGCGTTCTTCTGTAGATACAAGATAGAGGAGGACGGCCAGGCTCCTCCAATCGCCCGCTAGGCGAATGTTTTCGAGGGGAACGCCCAGGGAATGAAGATATGTGGCGCCAGCCCTGCGAAGTGAATGAAGGCCAAAGTCCGAAGGGGGTAAGCCTATCAGGGCTACAGCCTTTTTCAGGAATTGAAGCACATCCTTGTATAAGACAGGCCGCATGGAGCCACGATCATTAATGAAGAATAGAGGACTGTCGCCAGGTGCAGGGAAGCAATGGAAGTGATTAATAAGGGCAGTGTAAATGCAGAAGGCCTCCTGACCCACGGGGTAAATGGGGATGGAGAGGATCCGTTCACTGCACTGGATAGTCTTTGTAGAACGAACATTCACTAGAAGGTATCCATCCTTGAACACAACATCATTCCTGAGAACACAGTGACCCAGGTTTTTCGGGGAAGTGGGCAGAACATTGCTTTTGCGGAGAAGGGTTCTGAAGCAGAAGACAATTGGCCACCATAGACACAGGTTGAAGGCAGACTTGGGCAAGCTGTTGAACATCATTAGTAGGTTGGCAGGAGTTAACACAGACTTTGGAGAGCTAGCATTGCCTAGCTCCCTCTTCAGGCCAGACAAGGTAAACTTAATGAGCACACTCTGACGAAAGTCAATGGAGAATCCATAATACCGGTGCAAGGCATTGATTCCAGAGACATAATTATCGATGGTTGAGTATTTCACATTCTGACTGAGGAAAACCAAGAATCTAGCCAGCGTCCTATCAGAAGAGGGGAGAGGCGTTGCTCCGATAGTAGCGCAGAAACCAATGAATTTACGCCACTGGGAGTCTCTCGTCTTCAAGGTTGATTCGGCCCAGGCAGAAGAAATCACTCGTGACAACTTGGCATCAATCTCCTGGAGAACTGCAACAGAGTGAACGTATAACATAAGAGATATCATCGGCAGGGGACACTCTTGACAAGATATCAGCTAAACAGTTCGCAGAGCCAGGAACATATCTAGCTATTAAATGCACATTGCAGGCGGCGCACAGCCAAAACAGATCCCTGAGCAAGGCCATGCACAGTGGGTTAGCACCCACGCCGTTGTTAAACATAGCCACTGCCTGGGTGTTGTCAGAGTAGATGGTGATGACATGATTGCAGTATGACTTGACATAACGTCTGGTAGCTAGCCACATAGGGATCAACTCCCAGAAATTAATGTTGGAGTAAGTGGATTCAGGCAAAGAGACATTCAACCAGTGTATATGAGCAGGGTCGAGTAAGGCTAGGCCGGATGGTAGCAGGTCATTATTGAAGAACCCGGCGAGCCAATCGGACCCGGAGTGAAGTCCAAAACCAGAAGCACTAGCATCCGTATAGATGGTGGGTCCCAAGTCCGAGAGCATAATGAGGCGCTTGCCATTAAAGCTGGTTGAAAAGGAGATCCACCAACTCACATCCAGACGAAATTCATTAGTCAGGCTAATCGTACCACGATCTGGAGCCCTCTTGAGCAAGTCCAGGAGGCGACGAGTAAAGGTTCTCCCGCCCCTCACGACCCTGGCACAATGACACAATATGCCTGCCAGGCGTTGCAGCTGCTTCTTGGTAGCGCGACGACGTGAGGCGAAGAAGGAGAGCTCTGAGCTAAGCTTGACTAAGTGCTTATCGGGCAGGGAGATTTCCATTCTCACTGAGTCGAAGAGCAAGCCCAGAAAAACACACTGCTGAGATGGGGCAGTTGTTTTTTCCCAGGCCACATAGAAGCCAAGGTTAATCAGTATACGAAGGAGGACACGTTGGGCGAAGAGGCATTCATGTAGGGAGTCAGCGACGAGGAAAAAATCGTCGATGTAGTTGATAACTCTTACCAAGCCCCTCCTTATCAGGCAACGAGATATGAAATTGGAAAGTTGAGTAAAAATAAAGGGGGCACATTTAATGCCGAAGCATAACCGCGTGTCCACAAAGAACTTCTCTCCATCACCAAAGTCCCAGCGAATGCCCTGAAAGTCTCGATCGCTTTCATGGATACTGATGGTCCTGTAGGCAGCTGAAATATCCACCGATGACATGTAACATTGCTCAGTGATCATAGCAGAAGCAATGTCTGAGGAGCGATAGCAGAAAGACTCGCAGGTGGAGAACATGTGGTTGTTGATAGACTGACCAAGGGGGCGTTTACAGTCAGTTATAGGACGAAACTTGTTACCCGGTTTAGGGACCGCCCCAATGGAATGCACGCAAGAAGGCTTGACAGTAGATGGAATATACTTCGAGTCGTTGAGCTCATTCTGAAGTAAATTGGAGATAAAGGCGTAGGCTTCAGGTGCAGTAGCAGAGGCGTAATTGCGCCTATCATATGTAGAAGAAAAGGAATCATCCACGATTTTAAACCCATACATAACACCGTTCCACAGGTAGTCGGCGAGAGGACGGTCAGTCTCAAATGACAGTTCATAATTCCATGCAGCTGGCCTAAGCTGGGAAGGGAGACCGCCGATAAAATGGGTTTGGTAAGGCGTGTGATTAAAACACAACAGGTCATCAACAAAACACAGTCAACGTACTCAGAGTACGAATTGTAGTAATCTAGCCAAAACTTCTGGTCTTTGACCACTATCGGCTGACAGTCTCGAGCTAAATCGGGTATAAGGGGAAACACGGGCGAAACATCGAGCTCCGGAGGCACAAACAACTCCCCAGGTGACACACACAATTTAGTCAAGTCCAGCGAAGTAGGCACATAACACTTGAAAGGAGACGAAAACAAAACACAACTAGTCTCCACAGGTATAGGGGGTGTGAAGCCCAAGTAATCAGGGCCCAACGGGGCTGGAGTAGGTTTCAGAGGGATGATAGGCGGAGAACAAGTAAAATCGATAGGGTGAAGAACAGGCGAATCCAAACAAACAGCGCCATCTTGGTAACAGGTCTCGTACAAGTTCTCGCCGCCCGCTGACCTCTCGTAACAGTTCTTGGGATGACGTCACTGGGGAAGCCCACGGCCCTTAGAGGGACATCCCAGCGCCTTATGGTCTCCCCCACATATACGACAGACATGATCCTTGGGACATTCATTCCTGGAGCAAGATTTGTAGTTGTAGTGGTAACAATTAGAGGTAGGATATCCGTCCGGAATAGAGGACTGATTCCTGGAACGATTCTTGCCTTTGTTCTGATCAGCAGGCTTGTTCTGAGCACGGGCAGTCATGTTGGCGGCATGGAACTGGTCAGCTGCCAGCATTGGGTCGTAAACAAAGGCCGGTGATTCCCCCAACACGACTTTGTCGACTACCGATCGGTCATATTCTACGTAGGCGGAGTCAACATATGCTTCCTTTTGACCATGCTTTGTCACAAACTGAAGATGATCCAGGTAACTCATGGCCCGATCATCCTTCTCTAGTAACAGACCTTTCAACACCCAGACCATGCCATACACAAGGTTACGATAACTCAATTTCTTAGGGTCAAGGTTGCGAAGCTGGATTGAATTATCACGATACTGCACAAAAAATTCAGGTCTCAAAAGAATACCTTTGGATCTCTTTTGGCTGTCCGGGTCTATCGTTGTGGCGAGGTCACGTAAGGCGTTGGTCAGCGTGCCGGTCACAAGCGAAGCAGGCGAAGCACTACTATCACGGCCCATAGCAGAGTTATTATCAGTGTTGAGTATAGCCCAAGTCGGAATAGATGACAGTTGCCCCATAGCAGAACCAGAAGGAGTAGAACTAGTAGCAGAACTAGTAGCAGAACTAGTAGTAGAGCTAGCAGTTGAACTTGTGGCAGTGGAAGAGACCTGGGCCGCAGTCACAGTCACAGTCACTGGCTTGCTGCTGACAGGAGTGGCTTGACTGGTGTTGGACACCGGTGGGACCACACCCTTAGCTTGAGAGGTATCAATTTTAGCAATAAGGGCAAAATGTTTCACAGATAAAGAATCAAACCTTGCTAACACAGTATCCATATCCTGGCGTTGTTTGGCATTCAAATCCATGAGCTGTTGCATTTCAGGAGACACAACAGTTACAGGCTGGACACCACTAGCCGAATCCAACAATGAATGCTTAGTAAGTTCTTCAAGCTTGTCCAACTTGTCTGTGTCCAGATAAAGTAGCCATTGATCACCGGTGCCACCAGCCGCTTTGGCTTTGGCCACTGCGTCGTCCTTATACTTGCACGACTTCTGACCAGGCCTCTGGTGCAAATACCCGCACGCCACACATTTTTCTAGAGCCATAATAACTTCGAGAAAAATTACAAGACAGCAAAAAATTCAGTGTTCAGTTCAGTCTGTGTGTCTGAGTGCTGCCTAGTCGGTGGCTGGCGAACGAGTGGTGACTGCGGTGGTCACTGAGGTGGTCACTGAGGTGGGCCCAAAATAGCACTAGACCCACTGCTCTGCACTCCCCGTCATTTAGACATATAGATGTATATATGCAGGTGCGATATATACAAACGCCAAATATACCCGGATTTACCCAGTATTAACGAAATTGCAGCCTAATTTAGAAGAGCTTTCTAAATGTGTACAGCTGCCAGTTGTACATTTTCTGAAAATCTGACCCATATAGGAATATAGTACACTGATAATCCCAATATTACAGCTACAAGTTTGTTTGATCATAGTGTGTGATGTTTCTACTATTTTTGCGATAGAAGTTGGAGATTTGTTATACAATGGGTCTTGGGGGATGTCCAAGAGCGATCGGTCCTGGGGGCACCTGGGTGGGGGTGGGGGAGTCCAGGCGGAGGGGGGTGGGGACTACAGGGGGGAGTACAGGGGGGGGGGGGGGTAAGCCTATTATTCATGTTATTTGCAATTGGCCATTGAACTATGTATTAGTCGATTCTGCTTACCATATTCCAGCTATTTACTGCAAATAAAAGGGTGAAGTTTCCTGCAAATGTACAATTGACCTTCAGCAATCCTCTCAAGTAACCGAAATTTAAGGTTCAAAACACATTTCAAGATAACCAGACAGATTTATTGAATAAATACGATACAGAATAAACTCAAATATACTCAGTATCTATCATTTTTCACGCTAATTTAGCAGAATTTGAGAGATGTGTAGAACTGTAGATTGTGCATTTTCTGAAGATCTGACCCATGTGTGAGCGACCTATCCCAGTTACAAGGCGAGGATTGTTCATTAATTGAGGCTGGGGACACCCCCAGTCCCTAGGCTGATCTGGTTTCCTGGAAATGAGGTTTTATTGTACTTTTGTATTTTCTTTTACAATTGGGGAGTTGCATGTCTCACTGCGCATGTCTACTGCAGTGCATGCTGGGATGGATTCTGATGAAATCTGACACACAAATATTTAGCAACATTTTTAATGAAAATTGCAAGAATGTTTTCACCTAAATCATAGCTTTTATAAATGATCTATGAAAACCAAATGCATGATGGGAAAGATGGGGACCTGTGTCATGGAAACATGTATAACACATGGATATTGACATTAGAACATCGATAATTATTACATGCTGAACATGGCATGTTTTCTATAGATTTTATACTGTACCATTAGTCCCATAATTCAATGCAAATCAAGATTCAAAATGGCGGCTATGCAACTCCCCTATTCAGATGCACTTCCCTTGGTTACAGTGGCTGCATTCACCGTTGGGTGGCGCCTTCTAGAGGAATGTGTATGGGTGTGTTATGTGTTCCAGGAAAATGAGTCAAATGTGTGGATTCGAGAAAAATAGTCTTCTACGACATTATGATCCAGGAAGCGTGCAGAACTAGTCCTGTATTCGCTTATTATAGAAATAGAATGCAGTTGCAAGATGTATTTTTATAATTAGTTTGAGTTATTAAGTCAAACAGAGGGACTTTCAAAGATAGTGTATTTCCCCCATTCTCCTCAATCCTCATGAGGACAATGGGGGACTTAAGTCAACCTTAATTGTGATGAATCAATGTAATTGTTTATATGCATGTGTCCTAATGTATTCCCCTATAGCCTAGTGGCTAAAGCTTTGGACTTCCAAACTGAACATTCTGAGGTCGAGTCCCAGAGCAGCCAGCCTTTTTAAGTTTGTCTCATTTTCGGGTCATTTTATTTTTTAATTTCATTGATATCTTCACATCTGGGCCTTGGATTCCTTTTAAACTCACACATGTAGTTCTTGATGCAATTCCCTGTCGATTGGTGAAAGAATTAGAGAGTCTAAGATCGAATTAAGGGAGAAAAGTCTGTCGGATGGGGTTTGGAGATATATAGGTTCTCTGTTATAGAGGTATGGGTGGCAGTCGTAAGCTTGTATTTATTTTCGAGGGAAATGGTTTTCGCATGGGCCACATTGCGTCAAGTAAATATTTTCTGGAAGCTCTGGCTCGCAGTTAATACCTATCTAACAGAAAACAATCCATTAGAAAGATTGTATTCATCAATACACCCTCAAATCCCTACATATATATCAGGTAAAAACTGAGGTTATTGCTAAAAACAAAACCTGATGAAATGGACATAAGTCAGTCTCATCCGGCAGGAACAGAAACAGCAAAAGCAATTCTAATAAGTCGCAATACTTGTGTATTTGTGTACTTGTGTACCATTAGGATTATTAAACATGGATAGTCTGGAATACATTGGAAGGAAAACTAATAATATTATTAAATCAGGATGGTATAAGATAGACACAATACCCAATACGACACTGAGAGATAAAGTTTTTTTGTTGTTGTTCATTTATTCACGACCATACATGTTTCGGAGATGGGTTGTCTCCTTCTTCTATTATTAAATAAAAATGATTAAATAACAATACCTAAACTAATAACAAGGGTTTTCCAATCCATTATCATATCTCTGACACTTCGACCCGGGCATAAGATATACAAGCGGCCTACCTTACTTTGATACATCATAATAATATTATGAATTTATATAGAATTGGTCAGGAATTGATGAGCAACACACCACTTCATAAAATGTATTCAAGCTTACCATTGACACACAAACCTATTAGTTAAATAACAATAGGAAAGAAAGAAAGTTAAAAAAAGAAAAATTAATGACATGGATTAAAACTTGCAGACCTTCAGATTAAAAAATCGTGTCAGCACCTAGGTAATAAGATCCATTTTAAAAACTAACTAAATTCATCAGGACCAAATTAGAAAACAACTTATTTCATCTAAACAATACATGGCGGTATATGCTCACAGCCTGTCTGATGAAATATAGATAAAACCTAATGAGAATGTGTTACTAGGGACACCATTGCACTATTGCACTGTCCGAGATGTTTATTTTTTCTTTGTTTCTATGAAAAATACCAAATATCGAGGACAGTGCAATAGTGTAGAGCACTTATAGGAGCTAAGTTGAGGTTTTTCATACAAAACAACAAAACATTAAAAGAACCAAAACAAATGCTTAAAATCAGTCAAGAATTGATAGGTGACAACATCCAATGTTGGAATTTATTCAAGCATGATATACATACTACAAGCATATTGACAACTCTAGAAAGTTAAGAAACACAAAAACAGATACTATGGATTAAAACTGTCAAACATTGGCAGAAAATCGGGTCAGAAATGGGGAGTTGAATGGATCCTGTGAGTGGGCATTCATTAAATTATCCTGCCTGACAGGTCCTTCCTGCGCATGCGCACTCAAGGGTGATGGAATTTGACATTTCATGGCCAGCCCACGCACCCTGGTGGAGGCAACCTGCATCAATATCTCAAGTTTGGCAATAGGGCAGTTGACATGGATGTCATCTTGTTATACATCAGGAGTGAGTGAGTGAGTGAGATTGGTTGCTTTACGCCCTTATCAACACATTTAATATGGTTATATCAAGGGCGGGAGAGCTGAGAGGAAGGCAGTTTATGATCATACCCAGGAAATATGTCATCTTGTTAAACTTTAAGGGATATTCGAAAGAGCTGTGACTGTCACAGAGATTATTTCTCTTTTCATAGGTTTCTCTCTTTTAATTCTACATTTTATGACAACTGTTGTAAATGTAATATGGAAATAAAAATCTATCATTATTATTATTGTTATACATCAGGCTTATGCGTACTATTTTGATTGATTTGTTTTGGAAACATTTTTATCCAGGACCAAAGACTGATGCTATGCTCAGAATTGCCTGATATCACAATACATTTGTACGTTTTTTAGATTCTTAAATGTATTTAAAAGGTAAATGTTAAAAGGTAATGATGTAGTAAAATCAATTAAGTGTTGTACTTGGCGTATGAGAATAATTACTTTGTGAAACTTTGACCTATAAAATTTATTTAAAAAAAAGGCATACTTCGCTGGTTGACATTACAGAAGTAACAAGTTATATAAAATAGAGTTGAAAAGGTACGGAAATTAAAGGAAAGGAAAAATTGGTTAATTGTGTTGTTTTACCAACGAAAATATAACTTTATTTTACTCTAATAGAACCATTATTTGACAATGCGGGGTGTTATGCATGATAACTTGCAATGAAGCTTGCAAACAAACTCTGAGAACTAACAATACCCAAAGCATCTTTATTGAAACATGACACATGATAGTGCCAAATATTCGCCGAGCAAAACCCCCCCTAATATACAACGATCATCCCTCACCTTAGAAAGACCTGCAAAGTTTGCAAAATTCCCTCCTGTTAATAAGAATTTTTTGACCGGCTAATATATCGATATGCCTTCCCATTGGTCAGCTTGCCACTGCCAACATCAGGTAGGGCTCATGAGGCTCCCCTCACTAGCCCCTATATAGTGAGCTGCCTAGGCTTCTTTCTTTAGTTACCAACTAGGTTGTATAGAGGTTAGCTAACGAGTTAGTTGAAGGAGCGTGAATATTGCAAGAGTTGCGCAGCAACGAGTTCTATATTCTAACTGACTGAAACAAATGAATTATTGATATACTGATTTATTGTATATGCTTTAATAATATGAATAGAAATCATGTTTTAGTCAAAAATCTGAATCTTGGCGCTAAACTTGGTAATAGATGCATTGGTTGCCATGACTACCACGTGAAACTCACTAGTGACATATGCATTGAGCATAGCTCACTCTAGATACATTGTTTTTAGAGCAATGTGTATATAACAAGCATCATATTACCAGAAATAAACATCTTTAAACGTATTAAATCCATTTATGTTATACCATTCATACACATTTGTATTTAATTATTCTACACCTTACAAACAGGCATAGCTTTTACTGCAAACTTTTTGATCCATGGAAACACCTGTTTTAGGGACCCTGTGCGAATATTTAGGCAGCGCAAATTTGGTCTATACTCGAGCTTACCATCTTGTTCAATGTTACGCATCTAGTCATGGGAAATAACGAGAATATGGCGAAATGTCAACAGCATGTTTACAAGCTGGTATCATCGATGGCCGCTAGGGATTCCAGACAGAGGTAAAGCTGTTCCCAGGGGTGGAAGGAATCAATCAAGCAATCACATGTCATGTCGTTCACCACAGGTGGCCAACTTTCGAGAGCTCTTCAGCATTCTGGTGGTTTCACAAATCTACCAATTGTGATGTGTTTTAGGAGAAAGATTCACAAGTCGCAAAATATGGATTCTGAGATATCCTCATATTTGAAACGACAAGATCAAGCGGATTCCAAAGAGAGTAAATATTAGGACATATAGTATGTACTTCTATTGTTACTCACTATATTTCAAATTTGATATTTTTATTTTTGAAAAAAAGGTTATGTTGAAATATTTGGGGGAGCATAATTACTAGTAAAGTAGTTAGAAATTACTCAATAGGATGCTCTTAGAAATGCAAGAATATTTTTAATACACAGTCTTGGTAAATGCATTCATACAACTTACAACGGTAGATACATCAAAAATGAGAAAATTCCTACAAAGCGATGTTGTGAATAAATGACTTTGAAAATATCATTTTGTGACTTGTGACTCATTTTCCTGAAACACATCATAAGTAGGTTCTCTTTGACTTAATTTTCCTTCAATCGTCGCCATTGTTGAAATATCTTTGAGATGGGGAATTATAAATAGGCAGGGTCAAGCTTGAACTATTTTTTTTTTAACTTTATTTTTCTCTGAAATTTGGGTTACTTGAGAAAATTGGTGAAGGTGAATTGTACATATTCTGGCGATTTCATCCATATAGCATTAAAGAGAAAGGCATGTTTTGTAAGGGAAGCACCACTTTTCAATCTGAACTGACACAGGTCCAGCCATCATAGACATCTGAGCTTACTTCCAAGCATATGGGTCAGATCTTTATAAAATGCACAATCAGCAGATCGACACATTTTGTAAATTATGCTAAATTGGACTAAAACATGGTTAGTACTAGATATATCTGAGTAAATTTGTGAGTTATTGCCGTGGCTCAAACAATCTGTTTGGTTTTGTTGAACGATATTTTGAGGCTAATCTTTGTCTTAAAGGTTGGTTATTTGAGAGGATTGGTGAAGGCGAATTGTACATTTTTCAAAGATCCGACCCATATACCTGTGGTGAATTCCTGTAAAGATTTATGATACATACAAGCGACATATAAAACATTATACAATTTGAAAGCTACAGTGAACTTGATTACTTAATTGTTGTCTCCTCCTCTCACTGGTGTTTCTCATACAAACACAGGTTAGTCTTGAATAGACCCAGATTTCGACCACGTCCAGAAACGAGGTGACAAGCAGGCAGCTCATGGATGAAGTTTCTTGAAAATGTACAATTCACCTTCACCAATCCTCTCAAATAACCCAAATTTAAGACGAAATTCAGCTTCGAAATTCAGTTCAACATAACCAGAGAGATTTATTGAATGAATACAATACAGAATACACTCAGATACACTCAGTATTTATCATTTTTCACTCTAATTTAGCAGAATTTGACAGGTGTGTAGAACTGTAGATTGTGCATTTTTTGGAAATCTGACCCATATGCCTGATCCTTGTCGGCTCAGCTGCCACTCAATTTATTCCCGGAGAAATAAGATATAAAACGTATATAAAAATTGTATTCGTCTGAATATTCGGTTCAGATCTTCAGAAAATGTACAATTGGCAGTTCTACACATTCATCAAATTCTTCTAAATTAGGCCGAAAAATGATAAATACTGGGTATATCCGGGTGTATTTGTTCTTTTGTTGATTAAAATATCTACTCGGTTATGTCGAACTGTATTTTAAACCTTAATTTTGTCTTAAATTTGAGATTTTTGAGAGGATTTGGTGAAGGTGAATTGTGCATTTTCTGACGATCTGTCTGTCCCACTTCTATGAAACTAGATTGAAGCAGCAGAACAAACTTCCATATAAGAGATAACCTGAGGCCATGGACTGAGATCATCTTACTTTATCTAGAGAACAATGGCGGACACCAAACTCTGGAGAAGTTGGAATAAACAAGGAATAATTCAATCTAGGCTTACGTGGAAGTAAGGTCACTGCACTTCTGCTAAAACAGACCCTGTAGGATGGTCAGGAATAGATATGAATATGTGATGTGTTTGGAAATGAGTGTAAGAGGGTCAAGTCGTCAGAAAATGTACAATTCTCCTTCACCAATTCTCTCAAATAACCCACATTTAAGAAGAAAATCGGGTTCAAAATACAGTTCAACCTAACCAGACAAATTGTTTGAATGAATACACCACAGAATACACTCAGATATATACTCAGTATTTATCATTTTTCACTCTAAATTAGCAGAAGTTGGGAGATGTGTAGAACTGTAGATTGCGCATTTTCCGAAAATGTGACATGTCTGGATATGAGTGTAAAAGTCTCAATCCATGCTTTACTCCAAGCACCAAGGGAATTTCTATGCCTCACAGCAGTGATATGAAGAGTTGGTGTGAAAAGGGCATTTTAGCAAGCTAGATGGTATTTAGCAAGCACTAGATGGTATTTCAGTATTGCATTTAAATCCTTCTAGTAATAACCAAGTGCTCTTTGTCAGCCATATCTCATGGGATCCGGGCACATTACAACTGCACGCTCTCCCGCACCGTCTATTCTCAATACTCAGGGTGAAGTTTCCTGAAAATGTACAATTCACCTTCACCAATCCTCTCAAATAACCCAAATTTAAGCCGAAATTCAGCTTCAAAATACAGTTCAACATAACCAGAAAGATATATTGAATGAGTACCATACGAAACATCCTCAGATACTCAGAATTTGATAGATATTTAGAAATGTAGATTGTGTATTTTCTGACAATCTGACCCCTAGCCGAAAGATTAAGGTTTTTCAAATTCTGCAGGACCTGGTAGAAATGATGTCATCTTGTTGGTTGTAAGCGCTTCTAGTCCTATTTATATAAATACATCTATTAATAGGGTATTTGCCGCCATTTTGAATCTTAATTCGCATGAAATTATGGGTGTAATGGTACTGTATAAAATCTAAAGAAAACATGCCAAGTTCAGCATGGACTATATATCAATTCTCCAATGTCAATATCCATGTGTTATACATGTTTCCATGACACAAGTCTTCATCTTTCCCATCATGCAATTGGTTTTCATTGACCATTTATATAAGCTACGTTATTGGTGAAAACATTTCTGCAATTTTTGATAAAAATGTTGCCAAATATTTTTATATCAGATTTGAATTGAATCCGTCCCAGCATGCACTGTGATAGACATGCGCAGTGGCACATGCAACTCCCCTATTACCACGATTGTGTCTTGAATACATGTACTTGTTTAAAGTATATTTGGCTTTACCAGATTGACCACCCAGAAATATCGCTAATTAAAGTTTCAGGAAAATGAGTCACAGGTCGCACAATTGGTGTTTTTCACGTCGTTTACTTACAAGATCTCTTTGTTGGAATATTTTCATTTTTGGAGTGTCTAGTCCTTGTGATTGTATGAATACATCAACCAAATTTCAAGACTGTTTATTGCTTGCTAGTGCAAGTTCGAACTTTCTAGTGCCTCAAGCCTCCGACGAAAGGATTCTCGGGCTAAAGCCCTCGAATCTTTCGTCGGAGTCTCTCGGTGCATAACAAATGAACGTACGCACTAGAAAGTTCGTTCCATCTATATATTATTTGTTTTGCTATGTTAAACTGCATTTTCAAGCTCATTTCTGTCCTAAATCTGGGTTATTTGGGAGAATTAGTGAAGGCGAATTGTATATTTTCCAAAAATCTGACCCATTATAGGTTATTCCTAACAACTGAGAAGTTCATGTAGAAAGGAATTCTTCCTTCTGACAGGTCAGGGAAGTCCCACAATAAAGTCCTCTCCTCAGCTTATGGGTCAGATTTTTAGAAAATGTACAATTGGCAGCTCTACACATTTAGGAAATTCTCCTAAATTAGGCTGAAAAATGAAGAATACCGGGTATATCTGAGTATATTTGGTATCGCATTGATTTAAAGTATCAGTTCTGTTATGTTGAACTGCATTTTGAAGGTCATTTTTGTCTTAAATGTGGGCTATTTGAGAGGATTGGTGAAGGCGAATTGTACATTTTTTGAAAGTCTGACCCTTATGCAACATGCCCCGCTAGAACTATAAGATCCTTAACCCTAGGTCACTTACACTTAAACAGCTTCAATCCATCAAAACTGACAAATTGATTTCTAGCCCTTTGTAAAGCCCAGCTTTAAGGCCAAATTTGAAATATAAAAGTGGGATATAAATTTTGTTTAACACTTAGAGGTTGTACCATGGGGGTATAACCAGTGCACTGCATGAAGTCATGTCCATTAGGTCATTGATTGTGACAAAGCAGTTAGTTTGTGCTGCAAATTTAGATACTCAAGAATCAACCAGTAAGACATTCTAAATATCAGGATTGTGTGTGATTTGACTTTGTTTTATTTAGTAACTATAGATCATGGCAACTTCATGTCTGTTTTGTTGAGGTAATTGATCCCCCAATGACTTGTTGTTGGTGTCAATATCTCTTTACTTTTTGCATTTATTTACCTTAAAATCAATTGGTATTTTTCATAAACCGTGTAATGGCAATAAGCAAGGTGCGAGGTGAAAATCATCCATATATGATCCTCGTTTGAACAGGGATAGCAAAGGCCAAACCCTTCTGTAATAAATGAAATCTAAAAAAAAAATGTCTTGGAGGAAATTCCAACAATGAGGTACAATACAATGATTGATTTTATTCATAGGCATGGGTGACATTTTTACCTGAAGCTATATCCCTGCCCCTGCCTATCCCTGATAGAGGGAAAACATATGTATAACATGATGGTACTCACGATCATCAGGAATAATAGCTGTTAAAACTGTTGTACATACCTGAAATGAAACAGAAAACATGATTATCTTAAATCATTTAAATTAAATGACACCTTACTGCGGAACTCCACTAGAGGAAAAACGGCGGCGACAATTTTTTCAGTTCATTTCATGTTTGCAATGAAAATGCAAATGGAGGAGTGTCAGATGTGTTGCCATATTCTCTGGAAACTGTTTTTTCTGTATGGATATTTGTTGCATCAAAGTAATGGGCAACAAAATTTGTTGGCGCAGTGTTTCTCTCTAGTGGAGTCACCCCATTACATAAACATTTAATCATTTGGAAAAATTATGGGGTTTCAGTCAATTTGACATTTGCTAAAATATATTGATTTAGACCAATACATATTACAAGAACAAAACGTTTGATGCCAAACATGCTCTGATCTAAAGGAATGAATTTTGATTTTCAGTTGCATTTACATTTTCTTTTTCGTGATATTTTCAGGGTCTAATACAACTCCCCTATTGAACAATTCAACTAACAAACTGCATTGATCTTTTCCGGGAGCTTATACAACTCCCTTATAGGGGAGTTGCATGTGCCACTTCGCATGTATGTTGCAGTGCATCCTGGGATAGATCCTTATGGAATTTGACATTCAAATATTTGGAAATATCTTATCAAAAATTGCAAGGATGTTTTTACCAATATCATAGCTTTTATAAATGATCTATGAAAACCAATTGCATGATGGGAAAGATGGCGACATGTGTTATAGACATGTGTGTAACTTATGGATATTGACATAAGAGCATTGAGAAATATTCCATGCAGAACATAACATGTTTTCTATAGATTTTATACTGTACCATTAGTCCAATATTCAAAATGGCGGCTATGGAAATCCCCTATTGAACAGTTGAACAGCTTATCCAATCAGCTGTACCAATCTTCTCCGCTGGCTACTATACCTCCCCTATTAAATAACTCATCCAATCTGCAACGTTCCCAGTGGTTATTACAATCCTCCTATTAGACAATGTATTCAATAAACTTCATCAATCCAGTGGTTAATACAACTCCTCTATTAAATAGTGATTCCAATCAACTGTATCAATCCTCTCTAGTAGATATTACAACTCCCCTATTGAACAACTTCTCTGATACACTAACCACCCATAGCCACCAACTTTCCTATAAGTGGCTAATACAACGCCGCTATAGGGGATTTGCATAGCCGCCATTTTGAATCTTAATTCGCATGGAATTATGGGTGTAATGGTACAGTATAAAATCTAAAGAAAACATGTCTTGCTCAGCATCGAATATTATCAATGCTCTGATGCTCTGCCATGTTTCCATGGCACAAGTCTTCATCTTTCCCATCATACATTTGGTTTTCATTTATCAATAATATAAGCTACACTATTTGTGGAAACATTTCTGCAACTTTTGATAAAAACGTTGCCAAATATTTTTATGTCAGATTTGAACTGAGTCCATCCCAGCCTGCAATGTGACAGTGGCACATGCAACTCCCCTATTCAACTCCTCATCCAATCAACTGCATCGATTTTCTCTATTGGCTAATGCAACTGCCCTATTGAACAACTTCATAGATACCCTAACCACCGATACCCACCCTCAATTACAGACTACAGAATCCCTCCCGATGCAGTGTTGCTCCGGAGGAGATGGGTGAAATCGCCAGAAAATGTACAATTTGTCCTCTCAAATAACCCAAATTTAAGACAATAATGATGTTCAAAATTCAGTTCAACATAACCAAACAGATTGTTTATATCAAGGCAATACCAAATATACTTAGTTTTGACCATTTTTCAGTCTAATTTAGCAGAATTTACTGAATTATATAAATCTGCCAATTGTATATTTTCTGAAAATCTGACCCAGATGTAGTCACCATAACACAATGTACACAGCCACAATTGATGGACCCATATCTCACGTACATTCCTGGATAGATGTGAAAATATCCCCATTAATCTCTTCCCACACCGTCCTTTACAAGATGTGAGCCCTGTAGGCTTTGTATGAATGTACTTCCGGTTTACGCTTGTTACTCGGCTAATCATGTGTTTGCCGAGGCTATATGAGAAACCCCCGAGTTTCCTCACCCCAACTTGCCTGGAGTGAGTGAGTGAGATTGGTTGCTTTACACCCTTATGAACACATTTAATATGGTTATATCAAGGGCGGGAGCACTGAGAGAGAGGCAGTTTATGGTCATACCCAGGGAGAGCTAGGAGGGAGGCAGTTTATGGTCATACCCAGGAAATAGAGATTGAGAAGAAGGGAGAGAGAGACAGAGAAAAGTGACAGAAAGGCACTTTATGGTCTTACCCAGGGAGACATGAGAGGGAGGCAGTTTATGATCATACCCAGAAAATAGAGATAGAGAAGAAGGAAGAGACAGAAAGAGAAAGAGACAGAAAGGCACTTTATGGTCTTACCCAGGGAGAGCTGAGAGGGAGGCAGTTTATGGTCATACCCAGGAAATAGAGATAGAGAAGAAGGGAGAGACAGAAAGAGAAAGAGACAGAAAGGCACTTTATGGTCTTTCCCAGGGAGAGCTGAGAGGGAGGCAGTTTATGATCATACCAAGGAAATAGAGATAGAGAAGAAGGGAGAGAGAGACAGAGAAAAAGAGACAGAAAGGCACTTTATGGTCATACCCAGGGAGAGCTGAGAGGGAGGCAGTTTATGTTCATACCCATGAAATAGAGATAGAGAAGAAGGGAGAGAGAGACAGAGAAAAAAAGACAGAAGGCACTTTATGGTCTTACCCAGGAAATTGAGATAGCGAAGAAGGGGGAGAGAGAGAGAGACAGAGAAAAAGAGACAGAAAGGCACTTTATGGTCATACCCAGGAAATCGAGATAGCGAAGAAGGGAGAGAGAGAGAGAGACAGAGAAAAAGAGACAGAAAGGCACTTTATGGTCATACCCAGGAAAGAGAGATAGAGAAGAAGGGACAGAGGGACAGAGAAAAAGAGACAGAAAGGCACTTTATGGTCTTACCCAGGAAATAGAGATAGAGAAGAAGGGAGAGAGAGAGACAGAGAAAAAGAGACAGAAAGGCACTTTATGGTCTTACCCAGGACGACCCGACTTGCCTGGATCTGGAAGGGCTTTGACCAAGTTGGTGTGAAACTGTATGCTAAGACTTGTTCAATATTGTATATCTTATTAGTTTTCATGGAATAACGTAAGAAGCAGGTAATTAAAAAAAAGAAAGAAATGCAGGTAATTATATGCGCTGCATGGGACCACTATTAGGACAATGATGTGCCTTAGAGTAACAGAATGCAACGTTAGACTTGAAATTGCATATGAAACTTATTTCTCCATAACACATCACATTTATAAGAAGCCCCTGACGCATCCATATCTGTCTCTGTGATCTGACCCACAAGCCCCTCCCCCATCTATAAATACATGTCTTCACACTAGAGTTGCTCGTCAGGTCAAACCCTAACACCCTAATCTCCTTGTTGAACGCAATAGAGGGCGTTCCTACACCTACACCTGTCCAAATTATACTATATGGATCAGATTTTCAGAAAATGTACAATTGGCAGCTGTACACATTTAGTAAATTCTGCTAAATTAGGCTGCAATTTGGTCAGTACTAGGTTAATTCGAGTATATTCGGCATTGTATTGATTCTAGCAATCTGTTCGGTTAGGTTGAACTGAGATATGAACTTTATTTTCGTCTGAAATTTGGATTATTTGGGACAACGGACCACGGCAATCACTTCCGGCAACTTCCGGTAAGGAATGGGGGTTATAGATGTCGAAAGAACTGGTAAATAAAAGTCTGTAAGTGGTAAATAACAGTCAAATCTGACCAAACCGGGTATAAAGCACTAATACCCTCGGTTTTGGATGGTCTAATACCCCACGCACACATTCACGAATTGGAATTCGTACGAATTCACATTTCGTGGACGAATTCGTACGAATTTTGAAGCAAAATAATTTGAAATCGTGAGTATTTTTCTGGCCCACACATGCACGAATTGAGACCCGATTTCATAAAAATTTGAAATCGTGGCAAGTTAGCCCACACATTCACGAATTTTGCCACGATTTTCTATACCAAATGAATATAACCATCTCCTGAATCTGATTTTTATCGAGATTTATTCAACCTTTGTCACATATTCTATATATTTATGTGTGTAGTGACATTATTCATCTAAAAAAGAAATAGGATTAGTATTTTGAATTTTGAATCTGTTGAAAATGTGTGATATGTTTCAGGAAAATGAGTCACAGTTCCCTATTTTCATATTTGTAATTCTTTTTATTCACAAGATCTTTTGATAGGAATGTTCTCATCTTTGAAGTATGTACCATTTAAAGTTGTATGAATATATTTACCAAATTTCAAGAATTTGTAATCAATAAATCCTTGCATTTCTAAGGTTATCCCATAGAGTATATGTAGCTGCTTTACTAGTAATGGTCCGGCAAGAAATTTTGCAAACTTCTTTTCTTTTTTTTCAAAAATAAAAATATCAAACTTAAAATCTAGAAATACTTGTTAGTTTTCCTAATGTTTACAATCAATGGAATCAGCTTGATCTCATCTTTTCAAATATGATGGTATCTCAAAATCCATTTTTGCGACTTGTGACCCATTTTCCTGAAACACATCACATATGCACTATTAACCTATACCTCCGCACGGATAATAGACTCTTTTAAAAACAAAAAGGAGGTGACAAAAACTGTCCATGTGATGTGATTAGAGTGCAGGACTGTGCAGCACTTTATAGTGCACAACTACCCGACGGGCAAATGGACGCGATTCAACGCGATTTTTAATGCGCAATCATCTCGCCATAGTTCTGTGATGAGAGTGGACGCTTTTCACGCAATATCTATTGCGCAATGATTGCGCAATGATTACGCCAAAGGTATAACGCTATATAAGTGCAAAAACTAGCAAATTCTTATGGTGTTTTGGGCCATATTTTTTCTCACAGAAAGGTATGAAGTGTATCATTATTACCTAAAGGTTTCGAAGAGAGTTCAGGGCATAGCATGTGTTGCCCTTTCTTTATATGCAACATTTTATTTTCATCAATTCTACCATCCTCTTTGTGAGCCTGAAGCATAGCAGCCTCCCATTTGATGTGATCCAGTTGTTAGATTATCCAACCACTAGGACCCCACTAGGGACAATCTATATGTATACTCATTAGGGTGTTTGGATCACAGCATTTTTCAATATCAATAGGTATATAACACATCTAATCTATAGATGTATATCACTTATAACATTCCTATGTACATGATGTGGAATATCTATAGTGGTATAAATGCCATACAAGTGTATTAGCAGTCTTTTTAGTGTAAACGAATTTGTAAATACACCCCAGTTCCCAGATGCGCCACCTGGTGAGAACAAGTGGCATAATGGTAATGGCTATTGGCTAGGGTTAATGTATTATTCCCATTATGTCGAACATAGATAATAGAATTGTTTTCTGCGTATATTATTAGGCTCTGTTTTTAGAAATAAGGGGCATGTTCTTAGGAATACAATTGTATGTTTATACGATCCGAATTGGCAAACATATGACATAAACAAATAATGTGAAAAACGTCAAAATTGCAATTAAACTCCTGGAATCGAACACATATAATTGTATATAGATTGGTTTCATTTTCTAGGGATGAACAATTGACAGAAGTTATCCCTTCCTTAATTCCATCGTTCGCAGTGTCTATAAAATCATGGCATTTCTTTTATTTTTGTTTGATTACAAAGAAAAAATATTCCTCTTTCAGGAAATGTATATTTTCCCGTACTTATCTTTATTATTTGTTTTACACCAGTAGGCATAGAAATTACGCACAAATGTACGCAATGTGACGCGGAAATTGATTTATAATCACTTGTATATGTGGATATCGTATAGGGTATTTATTAATAAACAGCTTGGGAATTATGAAAGGAAGAATTAAATCAGTGAGTAAACCAAGTATTTTTTTAGTAATGTGGCGCTAGGATTACATCATTTAGCTTTGTGCGTAGGGGTTTCTTTGACTTGGTATCAGAGAGTGAGTATGAGTGTCAGAGAATAGAGTGTTAGATGTGCGACAGTAAGTGGGAATGCTAGGTGAGTGGGAAGTGCCAGGTATTGCGTCCAGTTGTGGCTGCATTTTGAGTATTTAGACGCGATTTTGAATGCGCATTATATGTGCAATTGAGATCACACTCATATTATTGACTTTTGAAGAAAACATGTATCTGCGGATACAATTGGTTGAGTAACACATGTTTAATACAGACATCAATGAATATGAATGAGAACCTGGTGTAACACAAGTGTGAGATCATCAACAACATAGGAGGAAATAGACGCAATGGATTTCACATAATGATGGCTAATAGCATGTCCATTTCACTGTGATTCAAAGCTATAAGTATCACACTTCACTAGTTCACGGTCAATCACAAAATGATCACAGTGCTATCACACTCAATTGCACTCAGTGCCTGTCGGGTATGCAGCATGTTAGAGTGTCAATGCAGCCTATTAGAGTGCAGCACTGGAGTGCTGAACTATGCAGCATATAAGAGTGTTAATACAGCACATTAGAGTGGAGCATATTAGAGTGCATAACTATGCAGCATATTAGAGTGTTGATGCAGTGTATTAGAGTGCAGCACTTTAGAGTGCCAAACTATGCAGCATATTGGAGTGTTACTGCAGCATATTAGAGTGCAGAGCTGTGCTGCGCAGCATGGTGTATCACTTTACAGTGCAGAATTATGAAGCATATCGAAGTGTTAATGCAGCACATTTGAGTGGAGCCTATTAGAGTGCATAACTATGCAGCATCTACAGTGCTGAACTATACAGTGTATTAGAGTGTTAATGCAGCATATTAGAGTGCAGCACATAAGAGTACATAACTATGCAGCATATTAGAGTGTTAATGCAGCTTATTAGAGTGCAGCACTCTAGAGTGCTCAGAGTGCATCATATAAGAGTGTTAATGCAGTATATTAGAATGCAGCACATTAGAGTGCAAACTATGCAGCATATTAGAGTGTTAATGCAGCTTATAAGATTGCAGCACTCTAGAATGTTGAACTATGCAGCGTATTAGAGTGTTAATGCAGCATATTAGAATGCAACACTTTAGAGTGCAGAACTATGCAGCATTTTAGAGTGTGTCATATTAGAGTGGTAATGCAGCATATTAAAGTGCAGTACATTAGAGTGCAGCACTTTAGAGTGTAGCACTTTAGAGTGCAGAACTATGCATAATATTAGAATGTTAATGCAGCGTATTAGAGTGTAGCACTGTGCTGCACAGCATGGTGCAGCACTTTAGAGTGCCGAACTATGCAGCATATTAGAGTGTTAATGCAGCACATTAGAGTGCCGAACTATGCAGCATATTAGAGTACATCACTGCTGTGCAGCACTTTTGAGTGCAGAACTGTGCTGCATATTAGAGTGTTAATGCAGCATATTAGAGTGCAGCACGGTGCAGAACTTTAGAATGCAGAACTTTGCAGCATGTTAGAGTGTTGATGCAGCACATTAGAGTGAAGCATATATGGTGCAGAACTTTTTTCTTTAAAAAAAAATGGTTTTATTCAGTTTCCTGCCATCAAGGCTCATACAAATCTAATCACAGGTTCACCGGGTCCCTTTGTATTTTTTTTTTTTTTTTTTAATTTTCTGTCCCTCTATTACCATCGATTATCAATGTTGGGAGGTTTTTTAGGAGGAGGATTTTTATTAGGAAGATTTCCACAATGTGGTAGGTCTCATCTCCTACAAAGGTATGTACAATTTTAACGTGACGACAAATGACACAAATATTAATTTTTTTTGTGATATAGGTCCTTCATTAATAGGAAAACACATACAATACAATACATATAATAGTTTCGCTTTTTGGCAAAAATCATTCGTTAATAATACACACCGATTTTAGAGTCATATTAGAAGTTATTTCGAATCATAGTGGCTTATTAGCCTGAATAGACAGTATACTTTCCTACACAACAGGAGGAAAAATCATATATAATGAAGCAAATTAAATCATCCAATTGTCATCAGCTTTCAAATGGTTCTTTAGAGCAGGCCAGGTCATGCCTTTGGCCATCAATGGAAGCTGACTCCTCTACCTAATTTTAACTTTCATACCCCTCCATTTCTCTGAGATTTCCCCAGACCTTATCTTTGATTTTTTTTCTTTCCTTGAATGACATCATTGAATGACATCATTAGAATTGGTTAGAATCTCAAAAAAATAGTTTGCGACTTGTGACTCATTTTCCTGTGACACATCAAGTGTAAAAATTATTTGAAAAGAAAATGTAAAAATTTCATATTGACATGTGCAGAGGGGGAAATGAGCATTATAAAGGTGAAAAAATATCGTTGATACTCCAAGAATTAGTAAAGTTATAGTCTTTTATAGAAATAAAATAGTTTTTGAATCTTTTTACATGATCAAATTAGAATTCGTGGATGGATTCGTGGATTTTCCATCCGGATGGAAATTCCTACGAACTTTCGTAGCCCTAAATTCGGGTCTACGAATATTCGTGGGCTAACCCACACATACACGAATTGTCGTAGGAAAAAATGGGTTCAAAATCGTGGGTCTGCGAATTCGTACTGCCTGAATTCGTGGCTGAATTTGTGTCAAATTTGTGTGAATTCGTGTCAAATATACCCACGAATTGTCGTGGAATCCTACGAAAATTCGTGGCATAACCCACACATACACGATTCTGGAAATAGCAAAAATGAATTCGTACGACAATTCGTGAGGGCCAATTCGGCCGTGAATTCGTGAATGTGTGCGTGGGGCTTAAGTGGTCTGTTGCCTGGTGGACAATTTGAGGGGCGTCAGACCATCCAAAACTGAGGGTATTAATGCTATACTACATACTATACTATACAACTACACTATACTATACTATACTGGTTTTCATAATGGGTGAAAGTGGCATTGAATGCCTTGTTTTCCCTCACGAATATGTGATGTGTTTCAGGGAAATTATTCAGAAGTCGCAAAAAATTTTGAGATCTCATCAAATTTGAAAATATGAGATCAAGCAGATTCCATTGATGGTAGATGTGAATGAAATACATCTAAAAAGTCTCTTTATATTTTATGTTTAATGTATCTAGTTTCTGTGTGGATATTTACTAAAGTATCCAAATATACTCTATAAGATACACTTGGAAATGCATGAATATAATTAATACACTTTCTCGGAATTTAGTACATGCATTCATGCTACAATAAGCATTAAGCACCCTAAAAATGAAAACCTTCCCACAAAGACATCTTGTGAATAAAACACTTTGAAACATAACAATGTTGCAACTTGTGACTCATTTATGAATCATTTTAAGAAAATGAGTCATAAGTCGCAAAATATGGATTTTGAGATATCACCATATTTGAAAAGATGAGACCAACCCGATTCCAATGAATGTAAACATTAAGGATATCTAATAAATATTTTTATCTTTTTAGTTAGATATTCTTATTTTTGAAAAAAAACGTTTGCAATATTTCTGGGTGGATAATTACCAGTAAAGTAGCTAAATACACTCAATGGGATGAGGTAAGAAACCAGTGGCGGTACCATGGGGGGCCTGGGGGGCACCGGCTCCCCCCCTAGACCCCTAAAATGGTCCCTGTGCCCCCCCTAACTCAGGGAGGCAGAGGGCCACTAAATGGCCTCTAAATCACTGCCAGAATTTGTACTTTCTTAAAACAGTCTTAAAATTGAGTACATGTATTAATTAATACAACCACAAGGACTAAACACTCCCAAAATAAAAATATTCCAACAAAGAGATCTTGTAAGTAAACGACTTAGAAAAACACTAAGTTTGCGACTTGAGACTCATTTTCCTGAAACACAACACATATAAGTGTGGGTGGAGTAAGGTGTTTGCGAGGTGCTCAGTGACCGTGGTGGAGTAGATAGGGATCTACATAGTGGCTACCCAAGTCTGAAGCAGCTCTATGCCTCGTTACACTTGCCATACCTCCCGGGGGGAGCTACTCACATACACAACAACATCCAGGCTCAGATCTTCAGAAAATGTACAATTCGTTTTCACTAATCTTCTCAAATAACGCAAATTGAAGACAAAAATAAAGTTCAAAATGCAATTCAACCTAACCAAACAGATTGTTAGAATCAATGCAATGCCAAATATACTCGAATTTACCTAGTATTGTCCAAATTGCAGCCTAATTTGGCAGAATTTATTCAATGGGTACACCTGCAAATTGTACATTTTCTGAAAATCTGACCCATACACACAACATCCAGGGTCAGATCTTCGGAAAATGTACAATCAGCAAAGCTATACATTTAGTAAATTCTGCATAATTAGGCTGTTAAATGATAAATACTAGGTATATCTGAGTATATTTGATATTGCCTTGATTTTAACTATCTGTTTGGTTATATTGGACTGGACTTTGAACTGAATTTTTGTCTTAAATTTGGGTTTTTTGAGGGGATTGGTGAAGGTGAATTGTACACTTTCTGGCGATTTCACTCTCCAGTGTTAGTCCATAGGGCCCTGTTGCTAATGTGGGTCTCTCTCATCTCAAACTTTGACTCCCTTGATGAAAGTGAAAATGCTAAAAGTTCCACTTTTTATTTAGTGATAGTCACTTCAACAACACAAACAGGATGTTGGTAGGATTCTTATGCCATGATAGCTGTGCGTATCCACAAAAACATGGCCAGATCAGCCCATGGCATATGCATGCATAGATTTCACTAGCGATATTCGCTTTTTGAATGCAGCCAATTTACTCTGCTATTTTGATTGGTTACGTAAATCTAGCTGCGCCAATCCATGATGCTCATTTCATGATGCAACGTTGTAAGTGCTTGTTTTTGCTGAGTCAGAGGTTTGTGAGACATGAAATGAAGGTAAATAATTATTAAATAAGGCTAAAATAAATATATCATGGCATAAAAATAGAACCCAACTCGAGATGGATATAGGAAGATATATTCACGAAACACAAGTGCGTTTTTCCGATTTTCCCGAGTGGCGAAGCCAGGAGTGAAAAACAGAAAAATAATGCACAAGTTGAGTTCTATCTTAATATCCACAGTTACTAAATCACATATGATCTTGATATGTAGTATGTCTTGCTTGTTGAGGCTTTAGTATAAAGGTTTGCAGCACAAGCTAACTGTTTTGTCACAATCAACGTTCCAGTGGACATGAATTCATGCAGTGCACTGGTTATACCCGCATGGTACAAGTTGTAAGTGTTGAACACATCTAGTAGAAATAGATAGGAAGCAAGGAAACAAAATGTAAATCACCCCAAATTTACCATCAGCCAAATTTTTAAATCATAGAAATTTCGAGGAAACGCCATGGATTCATGAGACAAAAATGGAACAGATCCTACCAGATGAGATAATATCAGTTTGTTAATGGCTTTCCCGGCCCTGGAGTAGGCTCATTATTGCCATCCTAACGAGACTTCATAGAGGCTTTGCGGTCAGTTTCCCTTATACATAGATTATATTATATACATGGATATATTATATATTCCCTTATAATATAGTTTGAAGGCATCTGATAATCTCTGAGCCTAGAATATGAATTGTAACTAATGATGAAAAAAAAACCTTTCCATGTCTCCGTCTGTACAATTTGGCTGTATTCATAACTAAATCAACTTTATTATCCTACGCTCTGTAGAATGGAACATCTGTATTTTCTGTATTTGTTAAATTTTGGTTATTTGAGAGGATTGGTGAAGGTGAATTGTACATTTTCTGGCGACTTCACCCATTTGGTGTACAAGTTGAAACACAAGCGTAAAAAAATGATTAAGAAGGAAGAAAACGATGAGTAAAAGTAAGGAGTGAGAAAACAAAAGATTTATCAACCAGTGTTAAGCAGAAAGCCTAAATACAAAGAGAGAAGGGAACGAGCAGGCAATAATTAAAAAAATTATTGGACGTGATTCGTCCGCATAAGCACTTATTGGATGGCACGCGTGCCGTCCAATAAGTTATTGACTATTGCAGGCGAGTTCCATTCTATATTTATCATATAGTTGGTGGGCTTAGCGACTTTATACTTCAAGTCATGATGCAAAGGTCCCCTTTGGTATGGTAGCACCTTAGGGCAATAGAAAAAGATTTATCCTAAGACACATGTGATATCAGCCCCCGTTTTCGAAAAATTGACGTTTTTACAAAATGGCCGCCAAAAATTCAACCAACATCCTAACTTCACTTCTATTTGACATAGAAAGACAAGATTAGTGTCAAAACATAGGTTTTCAGGGTCAAAGAATGTGATTGAAAGGGTTTCAAGTCTCAAAGAATGATAGTTCTTATTTTAAAAAGAATATTAGAGGTAAAATCTGAAAAAAATCAAATAAAATTCACTAAAAATGTTTTACTAATTTATTAAGCAAACTCCTTCCTTGTAGGGTAAACACACTCTTTAGTGATTATGACTGACTGCACAACACATTTACAGCTGAAAAAAGTGGTTGAAAAGATCATGTTTAGCTGAATGATGCACAACGGCAAGAGCATGCTCCCAGGCATCCACATAGAGATAAGCAGGGCTGTTTCTGCTTGCAGAATTTACATGGAGGTCTACAATCTGTCTTACAGTGGCAAAGAGCTAGTTCAGGCAAATCCTGAGAAAATGTGTTGTATTATGATAGAACCACATAAGGGAATGTTATGAACATAGGGGTGAGAAATGTCTGCCTTCGACACAAGTGATAGTAAGTAAGTTGAAAAGTTTTTTCAAGCACCCATGAGGAAAACATGTTCATATACCACCTCAGAGTTGTGGTTCTACATTTACTACACAGCTGCTACCAAAGTAAAGGAATAATGATAAAATAAAAAAAAAGTTTTTCTTGCAAATAAACAGTAATGTAGGCCTACTGTCAGCAGGCAGGTCAGAAACTGTGTAAATTCGCTGTAACTTTTGGCCATGTTTGACTAGCTAAATTGAAAGGAATTAATCTTAACAGAACTGAAAACTGTACATGACTCATAGATTCAATTCCACTAACAGAATCTAAAGTTATTTCATAAATTTAGTCAGAAGAGGCTGAATAATGACTGAAAATGATCAGTCATTTTTTTATGAAATAAACCAGAAGTAAATGACTGTCAGATTCCATTTTTAAATCTCCTACATAACAATGCATGGCAACTGCTACATTGCTGCCCATACAAAGGGGGAATCTATATTTCATCATGTGGAAAAGAGAGCTCTTGAAGGTGAATCTGTTGAATGATGTTGCCAACACCATAGAGAAGATGAGACAATAGCTGGGTTCCTGACAAGCATGTTGCCCCATATGTGTCCTCTTTGAAGAGAAACACAAAATAGAATTATATTCTATGCATTTAGTCCAAGATATTATACCTGATATGCTGTTCATAAGATTTGTAGTTGCTGTGTATCAGAACTTCAATGGTGGCATTAAGTCAAAATCTTTGCCTTTAAGAAAAAAGGTGGTGACAACCTTCATCTACACTCTTGATATTGTCATCAGATACAATATAGCTTCATTACAAATTTCTGAAACACTGGTGAATGGGTCTCAATCATCTCAGTAGAAGGTAAGGACAGCAATGTAAGCTTCAGCAGCAACTGCCATGCGGAGCATGCAGCCTCCTTGCCTTTACCAACGAAAGCATGTGTCAGCACACCCTGTGAGAACATGAGAGTATTGCCATGCTTTAGATGATCCAGGAGTTGATCCAATTTCATGTAGAGGAATGTACCTCACAAGGAAAAGAAATCCCTTATTCATCAGCCTTATCAAATAAAAAGAGGAGAGAACCTAAACTAGCTCAAACATAGTTGTCTACCTGAAATTGCAACAAACCCCAAATGCAATTTCGAGTGCAACTACCTTCTCTCCAAGTGCCACAAAAGCAGATATGCCTAGCCCAACAACAACACTTTTGTTGCTTCAAACAATCTGACAATGACCAGCTACAGTGGCTGCAGCAATATATAGAAACACCCTGGTGTCTGCTTCCACATGGGTGCAAGAAGCCATTGCATCAACATCAAAACCGGCTGGAGAGCTTATACATTTCCCAAGTACAGTGGTGAAAAGTACTTTGGCCTAAAACAACATATACACTGAAATAGTGGAATAACAATCCTTTATAATCCATTCACTACAACATCCATCAGAACAATATGATTCCATATATTTCAGTCGATACATTCTACCTGAAGTTGCAAAAGCTTCAACCTTTTGGCCAGCTCCACAAAGACTTCCTGATTTTTTAGGTCCACCTGCAGGAAAGCTGTCCAGTTGCTGGGCACTTTTGCTAAAAGAGTAACCCTCCTGAAATTGTGAGAAAGTTTGTCTTAGTGTTTATGTCCCGAACAACGTCCAAATTATTATTTCTTCAAAATCATGAAGAATATGTTGAGTGAAGACCTCTTGGAAATAATGTCCAATCGTAGGAACACTAGTAGAACATTGAATTTGGACAGGCACAGCCCTTTCTAAAAGGTGGGTTCCATGGCCACGCTATCCTCTCACTACTCTCCCATTACTATGACAGTCTCTTGCTGCCGTTTCTTTAGAAGCGGGATAAAGAGAATGAAAGTAACCAGAATGGGTGTTATGGCTCTGTTACTTCTACCACTACTTCTACTGCTACTCAGAAATGTGAGCAGACAACATTTTCCCATGATAATGGATGCCCCAACAGGGTTGGAAAAGTTCCATGGCCCGGTTGTCCGCACCACCCAGGTCAGCAATGGGGACAACCAAAATTCAATATTTGGGCGTCTGGACAACTAGGTTTCACCTTTCATTGGTGTGAGCAGACAACCACAAATTGTCATATATGTCAGACAACCATATTTTGAAAAGTGGTTGTCCTCAGGACAACCACTTTTTGAAGCGATTTTTCCAACCCTGCCCAAGTAAGGGGAGGAGTAATGCAGTGTGGTGCCAGTGCCAGTTCCCCACTTCAGCTCCCAATACTTCCTGCTAAGTAGCGGCCTTTTCAGATCAGACATGGGCCTTCTTTATTAAGATCCCGATCAGGGTATCCCCATTTAATAGCATGAATAGTGGCTGATCAGCCACCATTACTGGTATTTGACCAGAATTCATGATCAACATCACCTGGGTCAAATTTTTTTAGAATGTACAATTGCGAAATTTCCATCCTTTGCACATTATACTGAATGGGTATTGCAGACAAATGAATCAATCCTAATGATCCTGGTATCATTGGAAAGGAGACATCCTAAGCTTCACGAAAATGTGCACATTAGTATACATATTTGTACGTTTTGTATGCAATAAATCACCTTCAATGTTGATTTCCTTATAAAAACGCCTCAGCATTTACTACTTTTTCATATCATACCTCCATTATAAAAAAAACTAAATGTTCTAGGTATTACGTTTCACCTGGTTTCATTCCTTATACATATCTATGACAATTTGGGAAAGTTTAAGCCTTCTACTAGGGCTCATCTCTGTATGTTAGCTCTATACTCAATTGTCCAATCTTTTCTGGTCACTAGGGGATGCCCGGTATCACACACAGATTGTACTATACTGGCTAAATATTTATCCGTGATATATGATTTAAAATATCTAAAATATACTTTTACATAGTATTAATGCAATCCTGGTACAATTCGGCCAGTAATACAGACGTTAGCAGGGCCATGCTTCAATGTTTACCAGATCAGAGATTTTATACAATTTGGTACCGGGTATCCCCATGTATACATCATAATGTAGATCCAGTTCTACTGCAGCTGGGGATCTAAGATCCTGTACATGTGATCCCAGTATCTATCCTAATATGCACACAAAATGACAATCTTCCAAATCAATTTATGTTGGAGATATGAATGCAAATGAAGTCAGGGGGTATACCCGGTATATTGAGGGATGCCCGGTATGGAGGGAAAGGAACAGCTAGAACACACATTCAAACTGTTTTTATATTTGTCAAGCCTCTGTTTTTTCTTTTGGAAACCAAGACAACCACCACATATAGTTATTGGATAAGTATTCCTGGGGTTTCTTGGACATTGTTCCCTAGAACGAGAGTGACTGATAATTATACAAGCACTTGTATGGTGTGGAAATATTGTTAGGATACTTGAGAATCAACCCTCTGTGTGATATTCAGCTCCCTAATCATTATTAATATGTTTTAAAGGTTGTTTTCAACCATTGTTAGTGGAGCATGTTTCTGTCATATGTTAAGGGAAGGAGTTTTGCAGCCTTAAAGTTAACAATAATCCAAGAGGGGATACCCGGTATCATCGACTTTGAACTTGATTTCTATGCACATTTAAGAATTGTTTCTCAATAGGGGTCATGTTAAGTTAGTTTTTTTTAATCAGAACTATCATATGTATAATTCAACAAACATTTAGGGATCTGGAGGCAGGGATGTTGAGACAAATGGGTTTTTAAGTGATACAGGGTATGCCCCACAAATCATTTTCTGTTGATAAATGATAGAAAAATAGCATAACTACTGTACATAGGGCCCTCATATACTGTCTCAATATTCCTTGCAATGTCTCATTCGAAGTTCAACTGAAAGATTGGTACATAAACACAATAGATACCTTTTTAAAGTATATTAAAAGAGTGGATGATACCGGGCATCCCCTGATACCGGGCATCCCCACTTCAATCTGTGTACCCTTGACTAAGTCACTGGAGAACCTTAAAATCACCATAAAACTTAATATGCCAACATATTATGTCTTATTGTATATATGGATGTGGCTTTATGCCTCTTTCCATGCAATTTATTTGAACTTGATGCAGAATCATGATACCGGGCATCCCTGGGCATCCCCTGACAGGTAGAATTTTTAGCATAACTGCTACCCATGCACCTTTATCTTCTGTATTTTTTGCTGTAACGTTGCCTGTTCACTCTACTAAAATGTGACAACATTAGAAATGAGATATAAAAAGTTTTATTTTTTTCATGTTCTCAACCACCATATAATTTTATTAAAAAATATTATGATCCATCACATTGAGTTTTTATCATTGATTTTAGGGCCTGTATCCATTGCAACACATGTTTCCTATGTAATTACTAAGTTTCATGTGATTGTGCCCATTTAAGTAGCCACAGTGAGATGTTAGATAATATGTACTCTTCTGGGGGATGCCCGGTATATAGAGGGATGCCCGGTATATTTGAGAAGGTGTTTGTCTCAGGCCAAGTGAGGTGATATTTAGTCAAGGAGTGACTTGAACTTAGATCAATTGTGTACCAAATATAGGCTGTTCATGTATTTGCTAGGTTTAAAGTGGTTTTGTCTACTTTTGTAGCCACAGTGAGAGGTCAGATATTAGGTACTTTACTGGGGGATGCCCGGTACTATGTGTAAAGGGATGCCCGGTATCAAAGATTGCCTTCTATTACCAATTTTCTGAGGGATACTAAACATAATAAATTGGTAATAGGTTGCTATATTGATGGAAAAGATGTATATGTTACCATAAAACAGGTTTTCACCCAGTTTAAATGGCAACAACTGCAACATTATCGAATTTATAGTTGAACCATGTGTTACTCATCAAAACACTCCTATTTTGGGGAAATGTCATCCATTTGCTTTCTTGTCTCACAAAAGAACCTGTTATGTTACATACTGATGGATTGGTATGCTAGTAAATGAAGATGTAATCCGTATGAGGAAGTAGTTTGTACTTGGAAATTGAATCATTATCCTGAGTTATTGAGTTCCTAAAGAACTGCTACTTCATTTGATACCGGGTATACCCTAAAATAGAATCCACTTGTTTCAACCACTATAAAAACTGAGATATTTAAAATTTGTGAGTATAATTGGTGTCTTTAGGTAGTAGGGACATGTATGATAACAGTCAGGAGGAATATGAGTTCATACTTATTATTTTTTTTTCCAATCATCCTAAAACTCACAAAATCGCAATTGTACATTCTAAAAAAATTTGACCCACCTATGAATATCTTAATATCCAAAGAGATACTATTTCGGATTCTTTCTGTCACATAGCTTTTCCAAATATCGAGATATCCAAATATCTGAGGGGGAGGTAGAGATGGGAGGGAGAGCAACAAAGAAGGAGAGAGAGGCATAAAGAGAGACAGGGAGGCAGAGAACCAGAGAGAGAGGGGTGTGTGTGGTGGTTGAGGAGGGGGGGATAGGGGAGAGAGACATAGGCAGAGCGGGAGAGAGAGGCTTCCCATGTACTATGAGTGTGGAAATGGGGTAGAGTGACAAGTGGTGAGTACATATATGTACTGAGGACCTCCCTACGAGTGAACAAATGTGTTATATAACAAATCTACCATTACCATTAGCAGAGAGGAAAGGGAGTGAACGATCATGGTAATAGTTCAAAGGGATGAGCTGTGAGCTGTAATAGGGGAGATACCATATATGGTGAGTGGTAATAGTAATATAGACCCTTGTAATATCTTCCTGGTTGTTGCAATGGGAGAAAACATATCAGTAATGGAGAAAATTGAATAGTCTCTACAATGCAACGCTTTGTTCTAGAAATAGAAATCTCTGGTCGGTAATAGGAAAAGGTGTCTTAGTAATGTATTTTTGATATGCTTAGTATCTGCTCAAAAAGAGAAAAAGTCTGTAATATTACATATATTTTACAGATTACCACTATATATTGGATGCAACAAGCAGTTAATCATAATCAATGAAGAGTGCATTTGCACTATAAGGCAGGAGTTTGTTTGATAAACTAGTGAAAAAAACTTTTTTATTTTATTTTTTATTTTTTTCTGATTTATCTCAAATATTCTTTATAAGAGGATAAATATTGTTCTTTCAGACTTTAAACCCTTTCTATCAGATTCCCTGACCCTGAAAATCTATGTTTAGACACCAACTTTGTCTTTCTATGTCAAATAGAAGTGAAGTTAGGATGTTGGTTGAATTTTTGGCGGCCATTTTGTAAAAACGTCATTTTTTGGAAAACGGGGGGTGATATCACGTGTGTCTTAGGATAAATCTTTTTCTATTGCCCCAAGGGGCTACCATACCAAAGGGGACCTTTGCATCATGACTTGAAGTAAATGGCCTATTTTGAGCGCTAAGCCCACCAACTAATATGGGCATAAAACTTGATGTGTAAAATCTTAAATAAGTAGCCAACCTGGTGACGAAGTAGTTCATGTAGTATATGTAATATATGAATATTTTATAGCACCCCACATATTGCATCTCTCATATGGAATGCGCATATAATAAATTTTACCAGAGATTTACCCAAATATCTATATAAATGATTACAGCTCCCAGATTTAACCACCATACAAAAGCAGCCCCCCCCCCTACACCCTTGCGTGCATAGCTGCTTTACAAATGGCGGCCATATCTGCAGCTGGTCTATTCCCCCAACTCTGCCAAATTTTAAAATCATAGAAATTTCGAGGAAACGCCATGGATTCATGAGACAAAAATGGAACAGATCCTACCAGATGAGATAAGATCAGTTTGTTAATGGCTTTCCTGGCCCTGGAGTAGGCCCATTATTGCCATCCTAACGACACTTCATAGAGACTTTGCGGTCAGTTTATATAGATTATATTATATACATATAGATATATTATATTCCCTTATATAGTTTGAAGGCATCTGATAATCTCTGAGCCTAGAATATGAATTGTAACTAATGATGAAAAAAAAAAACCTTTCCATGTCTCCGTCTGTACAAGTTTGGCTGTATTCATAACTAAATCAACTGTATTATCCTACGCTCTGTAGAATGGAACATCTGTATTTTCTGTATTTGTTAAATTTTGGTTATTTGAGAGGATTGGTGAAGGTGAATTGTACATTTTCTGGCGACTTCACCCATTGGGTGTACAAGTTGAAACACAAGTGTAAAAAGAATGATTAATGATTAAGAAGGAAGAAAACGATGAGTAAAAGTAAGGAGTGAGAAAACAAAAGATTTATCAACCAGTGTTAAGCAGAAAAGGCTAAATACAGAGAGAGAATCGAACGAGCAGGCAATAATAAAAAAATTATTGGACGCGATTCGTCCGCATAAGCACGATGCCGTGCCGTCCAATAAGTTATTGACTATTGCAGGCGAGTTCCATTCTATATTTATCATATGGGCATAAAACTTGATGTGTAAAATCTTAAATAAGTAGCCAACCTGGTGACGAAGTAGTTCATATAGTATATGTAATATATGAATATTTTATAGCACCCCACATATTGCATCTCTCGTATGGAATGCGCATATAATAAATTTTACCAGAGATTTTACCAAATATCTATATAAATGATTACAGCTCCCAGATTTAACCACCATACAAAAGCATCCCCCCCCCCGCGCCTTGCGTGCATAGCCGCTTTACAAATGGCCGCCATATCTGCAGCTGGTCTATTCCCCCAACTCTATACCTCAATCATATCCCTAAGCACAGCCAACATGGAAACCCATCACTGAGCAAATTGCTGTCTTCAGGTGCACTGACTGTGGCCAATATCGCTCACTTTTGTATGGCTTCCGGTGATATTGAATGTATTGCCATTTTTCCCATTGCCTCACCCCGTTACAACGCATGATAAGGGTGACCGTTATTGGTGCATGGAAGCATGATAGGGAATGGAGGGATATAAATGCGTGTGTATTTATCCTGTATATGCAGGTGCTTGGGGGACAAATGAGTAAACAACATGATAAATGTACATATGTCATCTGTTTTAGGAAAATAAGTCATGAGTCGCAAAATATGGCTTTTGAGATATCACCATATTTGAACAGATGAGATCAAGCCGATTCCAATGATAGTGAACACTAGGACACCTAATAAGTATTTCTATAATTTAAGTTTGATATATTTATTCTTTAAAAAAAAAAACAGTTTGCAATGTTTCTGGATGGGTAATTACCAGTAAAGTAGCTAAATATACTCCATACAAAGGCCTTCAAAAAGCAGTAAACAGTAGGACATCAAAATAAGTATTTCTATATTTAATGTTTGATATTTTTATGTGTGAAAAAAGTTTGAAATATCTCTGGGGGGACATTTACTAGTAAAGAATCTAAATATACTGTATAAGATGACCTTAGAAATTCATGGATATATGTATTAGACTGTCGTGAAATTTGGTACATGTATTCAGGCTACAACAAGCGTTAAGCAACCCCAAAATGGAAACATCTGTTTTTGGAAAATGTGTCATAAGTCGCAAAATTTATATTTTTCAAAGTGTTTCTTTTATAAGATCTCTTCATTGAAATTTTCTGATTTTTGCAGGGTTTAGCGCCTTTAGCTATATAAATCTACTAAATTTACTAAATTTCAGGAGACTGCTTTAAATATATTTATGCATTTCCAAGGTGATTGAAAATTAAAATATTGAAATGCATATTATCTATGTTCTATTGTTTACTATCATTGGCATCGGCTTGATTTCATCTTTTCAAATATGATGATATCTCAAAATCTACTTTTGCGACTTGTGACTCATTTTGCAGCCTGATATGTGATGTGTCACAGACATTGAGGTGTAAGTCGAAAAAAATGGATTTTGAGAAACCATCTCATTTGAAACGATGAGATTAAGTGAATTCCAACGATATTAGCAATTAGGAAATTTAAAAGATATTTCTATATTTTTCGTTTGATTGTTCTTATGTTTGACAACAAGTCCATAAGTGTAATATTTCTGGGTGGACATTTACTAGTGAGATAGCTAAATTGACCTTAGGAACACACAGATATGTGATGTGTTTCAGGAAAATGAGTCATAAGTCGCAAAAAATACATTTTGAGATATCATTATATTTGAAAAGAGGAGACCAACCCGATTCCAATGATAGTAAACAGTCCAATAATCTTATAAGTATTTCTTGATTTTAAGTTTGATATTTTCGTATTTGAAAAAAAAAGTTTCCAATATTTCTGGGGGTCAATAAACAGTAAAGTAACTAAATGTAGTCCATATGAAGACCTTTAAAACTAAAGGATATATTACATTGATTGTCCTGGAATTTAATACATCGATTGATATAGCCATCAGGAATAAACTTCCCAAACATCAGAACATTCCAATAATGTGATCTTGTGAAAATCACACTTTGAAAAATATCAATTTTGCTACTTATGACTTATTTTCCTGAAACACATCACATATTTCTAATATTCAAATGTTGCATTCTATGGTTAATACACGGCAGCGCAAAGGCTCTATTAATCCAGCTGACACGCGTATATTCTGGGGGTCAATAAACAGTAAAGTAACTTAATGTAGTCCATATGAAGACCTCATCTCGCCATAATTTCGTGATGAGAGTGGACGCTTTTCACGCAATAATTATTGCGCAATGATTGCGAGATAGTCACGCTAAGGCTATAACGCAATATAGGTGCAATAATTAGCAAATTCTTATGGCATTTGGGCGGGATATTTCATGCACAAAATTCACCTCATTTCATTTCTTTTATTTGCAGAATAATATTATTCAGAACTACTCACAATTAATAGTTCATGGTAATACATCAATCATTTAATCATTATATCCATCCTATTAGACAGCCACATTGCTGGGAAGGGTTATTCCGGTTCTACTTGAAATCAGAGTGGTCCAGTCTACTGCAGCTAATGAAGTATGCAATGATGGGGGGTATTTTGATCAAACATTTTTCCACATCAAACAACTAAATTAAACAAATAAACTATTGATGTCACTTATATGGTATGTCACTTATAAAATACCTACGTACATGATGTGGAAGATCTATAGTGTTATAAATGCTACACAAGTGTATTAGCTGCACTTTCATGGTAAAAGAAATTATAAATGCACCCCAGTTACCAGTTGCGCCACCTGCTGACAATGAAATTTATATAATTAGTATTTATGTGCAATTTTGAATGCGCATTTTATGCGCAATAGAGATCACACCCATAATAATAATGTAATCATGATAATTCTATTTGAACTAAGTTAGGTGTAGAAAATACTATTTTGGAATAATATTTTTTTATTATGTGTGTTATTGTTACGACATTGATTAGCTTAAAAACAAAGAAATTACTAATATCAACTTTAGTAATTTATCTCAGTACCAGGACGAAAAAAAGCCTTTCATCGTCCAATTTAGTAACTTTTCTGATCTGAAATAAATCTCTACACATAGAGGTATGTCAAGATACTTGGTGAGCCAACGCTCTTCTCTGTTTGGATAGGGGCCCGCCGGGCTGCCAAGAAAGTGGGCCTTGCTTCTCCTTTTCCTTAAACTTCTCCTTAAGCTATAATTAAATGAGGTATGGAATATTCAATGGTCAGTATGTAAGAGCACGACGCGGAACATTGTGTAATTGTTGTTTTTATTTGTACTACTGTTTTTAAGAAATTAGCCTGATCTAATTTAGAACTATCTGTATGCTAATCAGATATGTACCCATTTGTATCACTGTACTACTATTAGAAGTAACAGTAAACTAGAATAGTTTGATCAGTCGCTAAGCAGGTATAATGATTAATTTAAAAATTTAGTGTTGTAAAAATTTTTGTTAAGACTCAGTTTTTCTTTCTTATTTCCTTATTTCTTATTCCTTTTTTGTGTAATAATTTTAGGAGTTAACTTAGAAATATCTTGATGTAACTTAAAAATAAATTTAAAAATCAGGCTATTCTGGGAATATTCATACTGTCGTATGGAAATGTCTGTGTCCTGAATAAAAAAATTTCAAATCAAATCAAAATCTTTTATTATTGAACTTACATTCTCTTACTCTCACGATTTTGTTATATACATATGGATATGATAACTTGGTCGTGGTTCCTCTGGACCCAAATCCAACCTCACCATACTCCCTCCCCTAAATAGATGATATTATAATAACAGACTGTAGCCATCACCCACCATCTCATCTCATTAAACTTAACACATCTAATATCGCCAAGTTATCATCCCAAAACTGATTATTGTATGTGGTCAGAAACTGAGTGTACCATTTTTGCTAGTTAATACTTCATTTATATAAATATACATTCTCCCTGCAATGAAACTGTTTAATGATCGTCGGCATCAGGGCAATATAAAAAGCACCTGAATTTGTGAGCCTGTTACTGATGTTTCTTGAATAAAAGATTTTTCAAAACGTGAAAAAAAAATATAATTATAATACCAACCGCAGCCCCGCGGGGGCCCTCCCAAAACTTTAAAAAAAAGTTTAACTTTTCAGTATTCAATAAAATACAGATATAATGTTCTGTTTGACACATTGATGAATTGTGTCTTGTTATGCTAAGTAATACCCCCTTTCTCAAAGATTTGCCTTATAGAATAATAACACATAACATGATAATATATTATGTTAAATGTTAAAAACGTGTTTTAGAATTTAGAATTTGGCGGGGCCGCAGGGGCTACAGAGACTCGGTTTGAGGCTTAAATTAGGACCATGATAAATATTTGGGGGATTTCCAAAAAAATCGGGTCTCCAACTCCCCCATGTAGGTTTGAGTGTCAGAATGGTGTCCTTGGCGCCCCCCCCCTCCCCCTGGGGCCGGCGATTATTGTTTCTTGAAGCTCTGAAATGGAAGAAATATATTCTACCAGTTTGTAGGATAATAATCGTTTTTGATTCATATTCCTACCATTATAGATCCAAAGTTAGAAGAAAAGCCCTTACTTTTATTCATATATTTTGATTTGGACTTCGAAAAATAATTATAAGCAGGCTTACATCATTTAGCTTTGTGCGTTGGGGTTTCTTTGACTTGACATCAGAGAATGAGTATGAGTGTCAAAGAAAGAATGGAGTGTCAGAGCGCGACAGTAAGTGTGAATGCTAGGTGAGTAAACAGTGCCAGGTATTGCGTACAGTTGTGGCTGCATTATAATGAGTATTTAGACGTGATTTTGAATGCGCATTATATGCGCAATTGAGATCACACCCATATTATTGACTTTTGAAGAAAACATGTATTTGCAGATAAAATTGGTTAATTAAAACATGTTTAATACAAACATAAATGAATATGAAAGAGAACTTGATCCAACACAAATGTGAGATCACCAACAGCATAGGAGGAAATAGACGCAATGGATTTTACATAATGATGGCTAATGGCAATTCCATTTCACTGTGATTCAAAGCCGTAAGTATCACACTTCATTAGTTCACAGTCAATCACAAAATGATCACAGTGCTATCACACTCAATTGCACTCAGTGCCTGTCGGGAATGCCTAACTGAAGTTTGGATGGAGAATAACTTTTACAACTTAAGGACAGAAGGTTAATGCATCTTCTAGAAAGTCTGCTTCTACTCGATTCAAAAGAGACCCAGACTCAAGAAGGCTTAAGTTGTGTAGAAGAAATGTCACTTTTTCAATTCTAAAGACTCCAAAGTTAAACTAATGTGTGTCTTAATACAATCTTACTGGAATGATATCCTTACTTTCCTCAACGCAACAAATGAATAACGAAATTTCAAAACAAACAATTACCAAGTTATTTAACTGAGCAAATAAATGAATCAATGAACATAAATAAGAGAATCGGTTTTTGATCAATGTTAACCGATAATTGTTTAAGTTGCTCTTTTGCTTTAATACGGTATCATATAATATCATCCCTAATAGAAGAGTTGCATAGACGTCATCTTCAATCTTGATTCGCATGGAATTATGGGACTAATTGTACAGTGTAAAATCTATAGAAAACCTGCATGTTCAGCATGGTATATTTATCAATGCTGTAATGTCAATATCCATGTGTTTTACATGTTTCCATGACACAGGTCACCATCTTTCCCATCATGCATTTGGTTTTCACAGCTTATTTATACAAGTTGTGATATTGGTGAAAACATTCTTGTAATATTCGATAAAAGTATTTGTATGTCAGTTTCAACAAAATCCATCCCATGATGCACTGTACAGACATGCCCATTGGCACATGCAAGTCCCCTATTAAACTTTAGATGGATTGGAAGAGAAAGGAACATAAATTAGAAAATCGTCCTATATTATAGCAAGAACAGCATAGTATCGCGTATGAGGGGGGCTGTATTCTCACGAGTATGGCCGAAAACTACGAGGCCATAGTCTGAGTTGTTTTTCGGCCACACGAGGAGAATACAGGCCGCCGAAGACGCGATACTGTGCTATTCTTGCTTTTATTCCATGATTCTTAACTTATTACAACTTAATTTGATTTATTTCATCAAATTGTGCTGTCTGCATGGCTCACGGATAGTCTCGAACGGTCGTGACGTCACTGTACAATACAGGGAGTTTATATTGTCCACCTTGTGAGCGGCAAGTATATTGATTAGATTGTACGCTCACGGCCAAATCATGGAATAAAGTATGAACCCCAATGTGTAAATTTATCCGTCTAGAGCAGGTCTAGACTACTTTTGACTGCTAATGTCATGAATCGTTATTCCAACTATAGATAGCTCTTGTCAAGGTATCTGAATGAATCTTAGAAAGGTACATCGCAGTCTAGGTCCAAACCCTCAGATAAGATAAGAATGGTATGACAGTGATTAGACGCCTACTGTGCTAATCAGTTTCCTTGCCTAGGACTCGACGTTTTAATTTGAATATAATGACATTTTGCGGTCTTAATAGAATTATAATGACACTTTGTGGTTTGGGGCAAGAGGCTTTCCCTCTGTTTGAAGCGACTCTCTCATCTTTGGGCCTAGACTGATAGGGCCCGGTAGACAGAACTGCCGATTATTATGTCAATGAATAAGTCTCTCATGTTTCATAAACATTAGCCCCTGGTTAAAACCCGGCTTAAATGATGATAATCAATAATGAAAAGAGATACTAGATATATACGTGTATAACACCAATCTCTATTGCACGCCAATCTAATGGCACCATTGTTATATATGCATGGGTGAAGTCACCAGAAAATGTACAATTCACCTTCACCAATCCTCTCAAATAACCCACATTTCAGACGAAAATAAAGTTCAAAATATATTTCAACCTAACCTTACCATACGCAAGGCCATACACACAATGGATATACCCCCATTAGCCACACTCTGTTGACAGTTCAATGACACATCATGAATGAAGTGCAACTGTGGCGCTAGCCTCCTTAACAAAGAGATCCTGAGATATCCTTTCAACATTGTCACAGAGTGTTAACTTGCTTATTGAAGGCGTTTGAGAGAAGTTTTATTCTTATAGTGTCCTTGGTCTTTGTAAACACATCAAGGTGAAGGTCAAGGAAGTGCTAACATAGCACTTTACATCACCTCTTGTTCTGGGACAAAGTTTGATTGTAGTTTACAAGGCCAACTCGTAGTTGTGCCAGTGAATAGACTCATTTATGGGTCAGATATTCAGAAAATGTACAATTCACCTTCACCAATCCTCTCAAATAACCCAAATTTCAGACGGAAATAAAGTTCAAAATACAGTTCAACCTAACCAAACAGATTGCTAGAATCAATGCAATGCCGAATATACTCGAAATTACCTAGTATTGACCAAATTGCGGCCTAATTTAGCAGAATGTACTAAACGTGTAGAGCGGTTAATTGTACATTTTCTGAAAATCTGTCCTACATACATGTATAACACCAATCTATTGCACACTAATCTTTATTCCAAAGCCGTTCCAATTGTAATCCTCTCTCCCCCCTCCTCTCATATTTCAAAACATAAGACCCTTGACAGAACGCAGCTGAAATAATAACACAATATATTCCCTCCCACGTATCAAATCCTATAAAACAGCAATGGGAGCGTAGGACGAGCCACACAGCACTGTCGATTATTGTGGGGTCACATTTCCAGAAAATGCACAATCTATAGTTCTACATATCTCTCATATTCTGCTAAATTAGAGAATTAGAGAAATATGATAAATACTGAGTATATTTGAGTGTATTCTGTATTGGATTCATTCAATAAATCAGTCTGGTTGTGTTGAAGTGTACTTTGAACCTGATTTTCGTCTTTAATTTGGGTTGTTTGAGAGGATTGGTGAAGGCTAATTGTGATCCGTTTTAGGAAAATGAGTCATAAGTCTCAAGATTCACATTTTGCAAAGTAAATTATTCATAAGAACCCTTGCTTGGAATGTTTTCATCCCAGAGCTGCTAGTAGCATAATATGATAGTACCACACGAGTAGGTGGTCTTACATAAAGGATCACATTGACCCAAGACGTTTCTTTTCGCATGGCACACAAGCCGATAGGCGAGTGTGTTATATCGAAAAGAATCGTCGAGGGTCAATGTGATCCTTTATGTAAGACCACCTACAAGATGCGGTGCTATTTTTACTCCACGGTGCTATTATGAATTATAACACAAAGTCCTTTATTTACTTAAGAAGTGACAGCCATGCTTGTCTCACTGATGCCCGCGACTAAGCAATAGTGTACATCGTAACGTCGCGCCGTTAGTAACGCCAGTAAGAGTCATTGACAACGCATTTTCCCGCGTGGAAGGGAGCCAATCAAATGAGTTTATTTTGCGTTTATCATTAGGCCCCGCCCATGTGGTACAAAACAATGTACCACATGGTATGTACCACACACCTCTCCATACAAATGTTATGTGATACACAATTCCCCGTGGAGTAAATACATGTACCAAATTTCAAGACAGTGTAATATGCATTACCAAGGTCATCTTATAGAGTATATTTAGCTTCTTTACTAGTAATTGTCCACACAAAGATATTGCAAACTCTTTTTGAAAAAGAAAATATCATATTTAAAATATAGAAATACGTATTAAATGTCCTTAATGTTTACTATTATTGGAATCGGCTTGATCTCATCGTTTCAAATATGATGATGTCTCAAAATCCTTTTTTTTAACTTATGACTCATTTTCCTAAAACGGATCACAATTGTACATTTTCAGGAAACTTCACCCTGTGAGTATTGAGAATAGACGGTGCGGGAGAGCGTGCAGTTGTAATGTGCCCGGATCCCATGAGATATGGCTGACAAAGAGCACTTGGTTATTACTAGTAGGATTTAAATGCAATACTGAAATACCATCTAGTGCTTGCTAAATACCATCTAGCTTGCTAAAATGCCCTTTTCACACCAACTCTTCATATCACTGCTGTGAGGCATAGAAATTATCTTGGTGCTTGGAGTGTAGCATGGATTTAGTGGAAGGGAGGGAGGGAGGGGTGTTAAACAGTCTGGGCTCTGAGAATGAGTGAGTCCCTCTAAACTGAGGGAAACTCTCTCCAGGCTAGGCTCATAATTGAGAGAGTCCCTCTAAACTGAGGGAAAGCCTCTCCAGTCTAGGCTCATAATTGAGAGAGTCCCTCTAAACTGAGGGAAAGCCTCTCCAGTTTAGGCTCATAATTGAGAGAGTCCCTCTAAACTGAGGGAAAGCCTCTCCAGTCTAGACTCATAATTGAGAGAGTCCCTCTAAACTGAGGGAAAGCCTCTCCAGTCTAGGCTTATACCAAACTGAGGCAGCATGGATTCAGTGGAAGGAAGGGAGGGGCATTAAACAGTCTAGGCTCAGAGAATAAGCGAGTCCCTCTAAACCAAGGGAAACTCTCTCCAGTCTAGGCTCATAATTGAAAGAGTTGCTCTAAACTGAGGTAAAGCCTTTACAGTCTAGGCTCATAATTGAGAGAGTCGCTCCAAACTGGGGGAAAGCCTCTCCAGTCTAGGCTCATAATTGAGAGAGTCCCTCTAAACTGAGGGAAAGCCTCTCCAGTTTAGGCTCATAATTGAGAGAGTCCCTCTAAACTGAGGGAAAGCCTCTCCAGTCTAGACTCATAATTGAGAGAGTCCCTCTAAACTGAGGGAAAGCCTCTCCAGTCTAGACTCATAATTGAGAGAGTCCCTCTAAACTGAGGGAAAGCCTCTTCAGTCTAGACTCATAATTGAGAGAGTCCCTCTAAACTGAGGGAAAGCCTCTCCAGTCTAGGCTCATAATTGAGAGAGTCCCTCTAAACTGAGGGAAAGCCTCTCCAGTCTAGACTCATAATTGAGAGAGTCCCTCTAAACTGAGGGAAAGCCTCTCCAGTCTAGGCTTATACCAAACTGAGGCAGCATGGATTCAGTGGAAGGAAGGGAGGGGCATTAAACAGTCTAGGCTCAGAGAATAAGCGAGTCCCTCTAAACCAAGGGAAACTCTCTCCAGTCTAGGCTCATAATTGAAAGAGTTGCTCTAAACTGAGGTAAAGCCTCTCCAGTCTAGGCTCATAATTGAGAGAGTCGCTCCAAACTGGGGGAAAGCAGCCTTGATTCACTTCAAATTGCAAAATGTCATTATAATCCATTAAGGACGGCCACTCCAGGGTCAGGAAAGCCATTTAGCATGGCAGGCGTCCAATCACTGACCTACCATTCTTTGCTTCTGACCTTATGTTGCTGTGAGTAAACGTTAAAATAATAGCTGGGAGGGAATTTGCCAAATTTTGCACGAATTGTGCACTTGGTGACAAGTTTTTGCAATTTGGCATGGTGATAGGTATGGGTATTAGGTTTTCAAAACCCTCTGCACACAGAATGTGGTGGCCCCCTGGTAGCCGTTATGCACTAAAAACAAAATGGCTGCCACTGGGACATAACAATGTCATATCTCAGCTCCCCTTAGCCCTAAATCCATATGTAATACCAATTTGACCATGTTTTAAGGCATGGAGAATCTATTTCCAACATTATTGTTTTGTTTCAAGGTCAATTTTAAGGTCAAAATCCAAAATGGCTGCCCCTGGAATGAGTAAATATCATATCTCAGCTCCTGTTTCGCTAGATCTATGTATAATACCACTAATATCACTATGTTTTAAAGTATGAGGAGTTAATTTCTGAAGTATTACATTCTTTTTTTCTAGATTTTATTTCCACTGGGGAGACATTTCCCAGTAAACTGGGTTATTCCAATGCGCCCAGCAATTTCACGTACCGTTATACTTATTGGACCCCCAGGATACCTCAAATATTACCAGGACATCCCACATAGACATACGACATGTCAAATTATAAATATAATATAACTTTCAACCACATTCCTCTACTGAAAATGGGGACTCAGCGGGAACTAAAAGCCCCCTTCTCCTTCTAAGCCCCCCCCCCCTCAATACAACCTCTCTCAGACACATTGGCAGGACTATGACAGCCAGTAGAGCGCCAATGATCTATACACACGCCACCACCCAGGAGATTAGAGAACTATAAATGCTTATATAGGACATAAATGTTGGGCCAATACAAGTGAGAGGCACTGGCTTCTGCTGTAGTCGTATCTCTACTCCACCATAACCATCCACTATTAGATTAGAGTTTAGAGGTGTTAAGTACATCGTACATGCCATCCTATGGTTAGGGACGGAGGGAAAGAGAGTGAGGAGAGAGAGGAGAGAGAGGAGAGAGAGGAGGGAGAGGAGGGAGAGGAGGGAGAGGAGGGAGAGGAGGATGGAGAGAGAAGAGAGGTGGGAGAGAGGGAAAGACAGATGAGAGAGGAGAGAGAGGAGGGAGGGAAGGATGGAGAGGAGGGAGAGGAGAGAGAGGAGATAGGAGGGAGCGAGGAAAAGAGAGAGGAGAGAGAGGAGGGACAGAGGAAAAGAGAGAGGAGAGAGAGGAGAAATAGGAGGGAGAGGAGAGAGGAGGAGGAGGGAGAGACGAGGGAGAGAGGGAAAGAGAGAGGAGAGAGAGGAGGGAGGCAAGGATGGAGGGAGAGGAGGGAGAGGAGGGAGAGAGAGGAGGGAGAGAGAGGAGGGAGAGGAGGGAGGGGAGGGAAAGAGGGAGAGAGTGGAGAGAGACAGGTAAAGAGAGAGGAGGGAAAGTAGAGAGAGAGAGGGGGGAGAAAGGGGAGATGGACAGAGGTCAGTGGTCAAGTCTCTGGACTGGTCAGAGTCTTGTACAAGTGATATAATATGGGTAAGGGCGTCATAAAATCTACACTCTGCAGACCTACAGATTTAGTACATTCTGGGGAATTAGTCTGAGAAATGAGTCTGATCTGAGTACATTTGATATTATTGCTTTGATTCAAAAGACCTCTGAGGTGCTATTATAAACCTATTGGAGCACGATGTAATTGTGTCTACCCACACTTTAAAGGCCCTTGTCCACTAAGCCGATTCACATGTGATTCTCACGAAACTTAGTGTAGAAAAGTGTCCTCTGCGGTGCAAAGTCGTGTGAGAATTGGTTTAGTGGACTAGGCCCTTTACTCTGAACTGCTTCATCTCTCCTTCCCGACAGTGGAGCACTGTCATGTGACTGCCATATTATATAGGCTAGTTTGACTCTTAATAAATGCAATGTAATTCTTTCCTTATATCTTCAAGGTAGACTTATTAGCCTTGTCGACTAATCCGATTCTCATGCGATTCTCACAGAACTTATTGTATAACTATAAGTGTCCTCTGCAGCACAATATCGCATGAGAATCTGCTCAGTGGACTAGGCCCTTAAGTCTCTTTTCTGTAACTAGCAACACTTAATCAAATTCAAATCTAGAGCCCAAACAGGAGGATCTCCACCGTTTTGTCAGAACCAATACCACCACGAATACAACATGGCTCAGATTTTAAAAAATTACACAATCTACATCTACAGATCTATCAAATTCTGCTAAATAAAGTGGTCTGGCCACTGTAGACAAAATGGTGTCTATGCAAAGACGATGCAAAGACGATGGAATTGCCTGTGATACACATTGATGAGGAGGGTTATCGGTGGCTGCATCGTCTTGGCATCGACAATGGAAAAAAGTTCGGCATCTATGTAATTCATTTTCATTCTTTTTACATTTGGAATCTCATCGACTAGACAATGCCAATGCATCGCCAACGCATCGCCAACGCATCGCTATGGCCGTTATCTCCATTGACAATGCACCGATGCAAAATTACATCGGCGGGAAATATCAAACATGTTTGATGTTCATCGCTACCCTTACCGATGCAACTCATCACTGGTCATTGCTGGCTATTGCCGAAGGCATAGCAATGACAAATCAATGCAAAGACGATGCAATAAATTTCCCAAAATCTTATCGACTACCTCATTGCTAACGCATCGCCAACAATTTTGTCGACAGTGGCCAGAACGCTTTAGTGTGAACATTGTTAAATTCTATACTGAGTATATCTGTAATACTAGTGTATTCTAGTAGTACTAGTGTATTCTGTATTGTATTGATTCAATGAATCTGTCTGGTTATGTTGAACTGAATTTTGAACCTTCTTAAATTTTGGTTATTTGAGAGCATTGGTGAGGGCCAATTTTACATTTTCTGGAGACATGACCTACATATTTGAATAGAATTAAGGTTATGTTGAAATGTATTTGGAATCTACGTTTCATCCAAAGGATTGGCAGATGCAAACATTGTCCGACGAAAAAAACAAGAAAAAACATTGTCCAACATCGTGACCAATATACCAGTAACTGGATCAGATTTTCAGAAAATGTACAATCGTCAGCTTTACAAATTTGTAACTTTTGCTAAATTAGACAGGGTTATTTTAAATGCTATGCATATCCATGTATCTTTGGCATGGTGTTGATAAAAAGTATCTCTTTCTTTGTGTTAAACTGCATTTTGAACGTAATTTTCCTCGTAGATTTGGATTATTTGAGAGTATTGGGGAAGTATAAAGGTGAATTGTACATTTTCTGAAAATCTTATCCAACTAGACACTTATTGCCACAGTAAAACTGTAATGACTGGTAATGTAGAGATAAACTTGTAGTGATAAGAAAGAAGGACTTTGAATGCTGCCCCGTTTATGGTACAGGCGACTTCCAGGCATAACATGACTTTATGGTAAACTCTGGCCTCTTGCGTGGCAAAAGCATTTATTTTATTTCACTCTATTCTGTATATTGTACAGACATCTATATCTTTCACTCCTATAGTGTGACCATTACAAAAGTCTCATATGAGTGAGAGTTTCAGAAAATGTACAATTAGCAGCTGTACACATTGAGTCAATTCTGCTAAATTAGGCTGCAATTTGGTCAATACTAGGTAAATTCGAGTATATTCGGCATTGCATTGATTCTAGCAATCTGTTTGGTTAGGGTGAACTGTATTTTGAACTTTATTTTCGTCTGAAATTTGGATTATTTCAGAGAATTGGTGAAGGTGAATTGTACATTTTCTAAAAATCTGTCCAACATGTGTGTGCTATGTTTTGAGGAAAATGAGTCACAAGTCGCAAAATTGATATTTTTCAAAGTGTGTTTTTCAGAAGAAGGCTTTGTGGGAATGTGTTTATGTTTTGGGTGTTTAAGGGTCAGATTTCCAGAAAACGCACAATTGGCAGCTCTACAAATTTGTTAACTTTTGTTAAATTAGACAGAAAAGTTATAAATAATGGATATAACAGAGTATCCTTGACATTGTGTTGATTAGAAATATCTCTTTCAACTTGTTAAACTGCATTTTGAAGGTTACTTTTCATTTAATTTTGGTTATTAGAAAGGATTGATTAAGGTGGATTGTACATTTTCTGAAAACTTCACCCTTAACACTAATAGGATCATGAGCATTCTTTTTTTTTCGCAATAGAATGCAGTTTTCAGTAGACAAGAGTTATAATGATTCCAATAAAAGGAATTTGCTCGCATTTATATCCAAGCAGTTCATAATGCAGTTTACTTGCGACACTTCCTTACAGTCACAGTGTTCCGCATCACGGAGATATTGGAAAACTTTTCTCTTTTGAAAATAATTCCGACCCTTATTGATTCGTATTATATGATAAGCTGACATTTGTAGGCCCCCAATGACGCAACATTACACTTCCATGTGCTTAAATTGGTAGCATTTTTGCAATATTATCAAACATTCATTCAGAAAGTAGAGCCATGGGAGGTGGAAATGGAATAAAAAAATGTTTCACATTGTCGAGGGAGGGAGATATAATTTAATTATAAAGGTGTCAGGGGAGCCATTATTAAAAGGAGTTTTGTATTATGCACTAATGGCAATGGTAATGAGGTTTAAGGAAAGGTGGTATAGGTAGCCAGCATACCTTCAGCATAGAGAAAGATGATGGATGAAAAACATTATGTGGGTAAGATTCTCAGAAAATGTACAATTCGCCCTCACCAATCCTCTCAAATAGCCCACATTTAAGACAAAAATGAGCTTCAAAATGCGGTTTAACATAACACAACTGATATTTTAGATCAATGCTATACCAAATATACTCAGATATACCTGGTATTCATCATTTTTTAGCCTAATTTAGGAGAATTTCCTAAATGTGTAGAGCTGCCAATTGTACATTTTCTGAAAATCTGACCCATGTATCTCCAATGTATGAGCTGAGAATGAGATGTGAGGTAGTGATTTATTCTTTTTTATTATACATGCATTGCTCTGACAACAACGTATCTAGAGTGATTGGTGCGTATTTCACTAGTGATTTACGTGGGGTTGTTATGGCAACCAATCTGTGTTTTTTTACTAAGATTACCGGTAAAATTCAAATTTATGACCCGATTTTTTCCTATTTTCATGATTGAAAGCCTATAATTTATAACCACCAATCCTCTCAACTAAGCCATATTTAAGACAAAAATGGACTTCAAAATACAGTTCAACATAACAGAACTGATATTATGAATCAACTTAATATCAAATATAATCAAATAAACCTAATATTCACCATTTTCAGCCTAATTTTCCATAATTTTACCAATGTGTAGAGTTGCCAATTGTACATTTTCTGAATTTCTGATCTGACTTTATTATTGTTTAGGCTGGTAATATGTGAGGATAACAAGGATTTTTTTTTATTTAGTATTCTTATACAGCACATCTTCTGTAATAACGAGAGTTGAGTTATCAACAAACAAGTACATTGTGCAGTAAAGTTCAATAATCAAATGGCATTAACATTGAGATTATGGGCTCACAGATGACAATCCAATACAGAATAAGGATGGTGATTGTTTTGTTAAATAGTTGTATCACAATTGAGGAGAGGGGTGTACAAGCGTATAATTACTCGTATTATTACTACAGTAGTTACGAATATAAAATATTTACTTCTGACAACCTGCGTTAAGGTTTTGTTTCTGTTTAATCGCTTTAAGCATGAGAATATCTCTTTAGGTGGAAGCCTAGTCCAGGGACGCTGGTGTGTATTGAATAGCATCGGGCCTATGGCCCTCAGCATCCCCTGGCCTGCAGTCCCCTCTTGACCGATCACCATATTTGAAAAGAGGAGATCGAGGTGATTCCAATGAGAGTAAACACTCGGACACCTAATAAGTATTTCTATATTTTAAGTTTGATATTTTTATTTTTGGAAAGAAAAAGTTTGCAATGTTTCTGGATGGGTAATTACCAGTAAAGTAACTAAACATACTCCATAGGATGACCTTCAAAACGCACGGATATATTGGATACAATGTCCCGAGATTTCTCACATGGATACATACAAATATAAGTACTAAACCCAATAAGAATGCCTTTCTGTCTCTTTTCTCTGTCTCCTTCTCCCTTCTTCTCTTATCTTTATTTCCAGGGTATGATCATAAACTGCCTCCCTCTTAGCTCTCCCGCCCTTGATATAACCATATTAAATGTGTTGATAAGGGCGTAAAGCAACCAATCTCACTCACTCACCCATAAGAATCAGAACATTTCAATAAAGAGATCTTGTGAAAAAACACGCTGAAAAATACCAATTTTGCAACTTGTGACTCATTTTCCTGGAACACATCACAAATGATGAAACAGAAGTAACAGTGCTATCAACCACTTATGAACAGTAGCGGGCTAAGCACTACACAACACTTGCAAGTATTCTACAAGCCATTGTGCCTCCTGGAGTATTCTATAGAGTATATTACCACCGTTGTTTTCATCATTCATGGGTTAAGTCGCAGGATGATGTACAATTCATCTTCACCAATCCTCTCAAATAACCCAAATTTCAGACGAAAATAAAGTACAAAATACAGTTCAACCTAACCAAAACGATTGCTAGGATCAATGCAATGCCAAATATACTCAAACTTACCTCGTATTGACCAAATTACAGCCTAATTTAGCAGAATTTTCTAAATGTGTAGAGCTGCCTATTGTACAATCGGTGACAATCTGACCATCAAAGGCCTCTTGCCTCCTTACCAGGTTTCCTTCACAATACAGAATAAACCTTCCTTCTTCTCATCAAATCTCCATCACAATGTATTAACCACCAAGGGATAATTAAGTGCAGAACCCACGGGTGGGATAGAGGCAGCAATATAAGCACGGGTGGGATAGAGGTAGCCTTATTAGCATAGACTCAATGCACCTTCCCATTATAAGGGCCAGATTTTCAGAAAATGTACAATTGGCAGCTGTACACATTTAGTAAATTCTGCTAAATTAGGCTGCAATTTGGTCAATACTAGGTAAATTCGAGTATATTTGGCATTGCATTGATTCTAGCAATCTGTTTGGTTATGTTGAACTGTATTTTTAACTTTATTTTCGTCTGAAATGTGGGTTATTTGACAAGATTGGTGAAGGTGAATTGTACATTTTCTGAATATCTGACCCATAAATGAGTCTATTCACTGGCACAACTAAGAGTTGGCCTTGTAAACTACAATCAAACTTTGTCCCAGAACAAGAGGCGATGTAAAGTGCTATGTTAGCACTTCCTTGCCCTTCACCTTGATGTGTTTACAAAGACCAAGGACACTATAAGAATAAAACTTCTCTCAAACTCATCCAACTGCAGTTCAATAAGCAAGTTAACAGTCTGTGACAATGTTGAAAGGATATCTCAGGATCTCTTTGTTAAGGAGGCTAGCGCCACAGTTTCACTCTATTCATGAACTCTCATTGAACTGTCAACAGAGTGTGGCTCAGACATATGACGTATGATGTATCTGGGTCAGATTTTCAGAAAATGCACAATCTACAGTTCTACACATCTCTCAAATTCTGCTAAATTAGAGTGAAAAATGTTAAATACTAGGTATATCTGAGTGTATTCTGTATTGTATTCATTCAATAAATATGTCTTGTTATGTTTAACTGTATTTTGAACCTGATTTGCTTCTTAAATTTGGGTTATTTGAGAAGATTGGTGAAGGTGAATTGTACATTTTCTGAAAATCTGACCTCACTGATAAGTATCCTAGTCACCTCAAACCTGATATGGATTGAACTAAACTAAATGTATTATGATTATTAATTCATTACTATTATAAATTTATGGTTGAACTAAGTATCCTGGAAGTAACATATTGATTCCATTAGTACTTGGCGTGTCAATAGGATTTAAACTTAACAATGCAAGAATATATCTCCTCCCTACCAAGCTGTGATTTGCTGAATAATGACTGCTCAAAACAGAAAAAGTAAGAGTAAGTTCATCCTCGCAAGACCCAGTTCTTACTCAACTATTTATCCGAATATAAATCGGGCAGATTTTCAGAAAATGTACAATTGGCAGCTCTACACATTTAGTAACTTCAGCTAAATTAGGCTGCAATTTGATCAATACTAGGTAAATTTGAGTATATTTGGCATTGCATTGATTCTAGCAATCTGTTTGGTTGGGTTGAACTGTATTTTGAACTTTATTTTCGTCTGAAATTTGGGTAATTTGAGAGAATTGGTGAAGGCCAATTGTACATTTTCTGAATATCTGACCAATAAATGAGTCTATTCACTGGCACAACTAAGAGTTGGCCTTGTAAACTACAATCAAACTTTGTCCCAGAACAAGAGGTGATGTAAAGTGCTATGTTAGCACTTCCTTGCCCTTCACCTTGATGTGTTTACAAAGACCAAGGACACTATAAGAATAAAACTTCTCTCAAACGCCTTCAATAAGCAAGTTAACACTCTGTGACAATGTTGAAAGGATATCTGAAGATCCCTTTGTTAAGGAGGCTAGCGCCAAAGTTTCACTCCATTCATGAACTCTCATTGAACTGTCTACAGAGTGTGGCTAATGGGTTCTATCCATTGTGTGTATGGCCTTGAATATCTTCCCTTTGTCTTACTAGTGTAAAAATGATATTTTTAAATGACTTTATTTCACAATAAATATAGAATCTAGATGAGAACTTTAATGATTAACTAATTTAGTTGTTTCACCCTACATGTATTAAAGCTAAGGATTAGCACTGGTGAGCGACCATTGGTAGCTAACATATATGAGATGCGCTCTATCAAAAAGAGTCCCATGTCGGCAACTTTCATTTTGAGATATAGGGCTCCAAAGGTGGTATAGGACTTTTTCGGTCAAAACTTTTTTTCCCGTAATATTAATCTTTATTAGGTTTTTTTTGAGGCTGGAAAATATTTTGTACCAAAAACAATAATTTACGCTTCATAACGGCCGGTAAACATTTTCCTAACATGGTTGGATGGGTTTAAACAAAGGAGCCGAAGGCTATTTTTCACTAAATTCACTCGTACGCCGTGGACATTTGATCGTAGGGTACCCCAGCACATTTGGTATCCTCGGAAAGCCGCGAATCTCCTCTAGCCAATGGGATTCTTCCCTTTTGAATCGCCGCGTAAGTAAACCAATCACAGAGCTCTCTCCAAGTGCATTCTTGCTATAATACTTTTTTTATTTTTTTTTATTTAGGATGTTTATACAGCAAGTCAAACAATACAGTGAAAGATAATTGTGACGTAAGCTCACGGGTTTAATTCATATACAAATTGCCATGGTTATTCTGCCCACTGCTGTGTCTAGCTATTCACTAATGCTACCGCTAGTATTTATAAGAGTATACATGAATGTGATATATAAAATTTTGTGAGGCAGAGATGTGGATGATATGAAGGATTGATGGGGTCAGGTTGGATGAAAAGTCTATTTCTGTTTCACAGGTCAGCGAGAAGTTACTGCATGGCCGGTGCATGGTCATTGAGTAGTGGGCTCATAGCGGAGTAGGAAAGTGCAGTATAGGGGTCAGATTTTCAGAAAATGTACAATTCAACTTAGCTAATCTTCTCAAATAACCCAAATTTCAGACGGAAATAAAGATGAAAATACAGTTCAACCTAACCAAACACATTGCTAGAACCAATGCAATGCCGAATATTCTCGAATTTACCTAGTATAACCAAATTGCAGCCCAATTTTGCATAATTTACTGAATGTGTACAGCTGCCAATTGTACATTTTTTGAAAATCTGACCCATAACCATGGTCCTAACTTGGTATTACAGCAAGTGTAAGTAGTTGCATGGGACAGGTGTGCAAAAAGAGCGCAACTTAGCTTACTCTGCTAGGATAGCAGTGAGATAGCTGCACTCTTGTCCTATTGCCTGGACCTCCGCATTTCTGCGGTTTTAGGCAAAAAAAAAATAGGTGTGTTTCCGATTTATCTGGCTGAAAACTAGGTTGGGGGGGGGGTAACTTTTTTTTTTGTTTGGAAACCTCCTTCCAGGAACTGAAAAAAATGTCTTTTTCATAACAATAGTTGTTTTGAACATGGGAAATGTGCCTTTTGACAGTTCCAGGTTAGGAAAACCCGTTTTCCTGCTTTTATAAGCTTTTTTTGTCAAAAAATCCAAAAAAAGTAAGATATGATTGGGGAAAAATCAGGTATGGTAAAAAAAAATTCAGGTAGGGTAAGGTTTTTCTAGGTAGGGGGGTAAATCGGAAACACACCTATTTTTTTTTGGCCTTAAGGATGCACTCCAACTTAGGGTATTCCTTAAACCAACATCATGAGACGAGGCCCAGCGGTAAAAGATCAAGGGGAATATGAGATGCTTAATACAAGTAATGCAGGCATGCGGTGCCTATAGCTATACTAGGGGCAGATCTTCAGAAAATGTACAATCGGCAGATCTACATGTGGTAAACTTTGTTAAATTAGACTGAAAAATGTTCAATACTAGAGATATCTGGGTATATTTGATATTGCTTTAATTCCAACAATCTGTTGGACTGAATTTTGAGCTATTCTTATCTTAGATTTGGATTATTTGAGAGAAGAGGTATTGTACATTTTTTGGCGCTTTCACCCACTATGCATGTCCAAAGGTACAAAACCCATACAAGTCTAAATTAAAAGCATGTACTTAATAACCCACTGCTGTGATGGGAGCCCAGCTGGGAGACAGACACTGGGTGACAGCCCCTGTCACTTACACTCTCTTACACTGTCTCATGCACAGTCTAGGCCCAAAGTTGATAGAGTCCCTTCAAACGGAGGGAAAGCCTCTCACCTCAAGAAAGTGCCATTATAATTCCATTAAGACCGCAAAATGACATTATATTCCTATTATAACATTGATAGTCCGGCAGTGGAAAGGCAAATTTTGGCTTAACCCGGAAATCCCGGATAAAGTTTTTCTCTCTCTTGATTTATCATCTATGGGGTCCCTATATCACATTCCTGTTTGATGTGAAGTTCCTGACCTTGAGCAATTCGAGATATTCAAGATGGCTGCCACCGAACATGTCAAATCTGTAAACTGGCATATCTCCGCTTCTAATGGGGCTAGGAATATGTTCTAGGTGTCTAAATGCATGTTTCATTAGCCTACAAATATGATACAGTCATTAAATAAATCATTGACCCAACAATTTCCAATGAAAATTGCATTATGTAGTATAATAATTTAATTTGGCCGCAATCGATCCAGCAAATCTGTAAACAGGCATATCTCTGCTTCTAATGGGGCTAGGGATACATTCTAGCTGTCTAAATGTATGTTTTGTTAGCCTACAAATGCAATACAGTCATTAAATAAATCATTGGCACAACGGTTTCCAATTAAAATTGCATTATAGTGCAAAATAATTAAACTTGACCCATACCAACCCAGCAAATCTAGGCATATCTCTGCTTCTAATGGGGCTAGTTATACATTGTAGATGTCTAAATGTATGTTTTGTTAGCCTACAAATGCAACACAGTCATGAAATAAATCATTAGCCCAATAATTCCCAATGAAATTTGCTTTTTTGTGTAAAATAATTCAATTTGACCATAACTTAAATTACATGTCAAATCTTTAAACAGACATAATGATATAGATCCCTGCTTCTAATGGGGTTAGGAATACATTCTAAATGTCATTTGCCTACAAATACATTACATCTGCATACATTTAATCATTGGCCTAATATTTGTCAATGAAAGTTTCATTATGGTGTAAAAGAATTCATTATATGCATTATTGTTTGTCAGATTTAGTCTATGAAAAGACCATAACCATATTCTTTGTTTATCATTCCATGTCTTGCACTTCAAATGTGATAAAAATATTGCTAAGCTTCATAACCACAGGGTGTCATGAGCTATACATAGTATTCGTTGATGTCATAGGATTGGCCTAGGCTAGCTATGTTCTGTATCACCCCTTGTAAATATTACCTGGACATATGCATGTGCTCTAAGGCTGCCATTTTCACCTCCAAAAGTTTTAGCAAATCCAATATAAAGTATGCTTATATAGTCAGGGGTTAGCATAATAGTCAAAATGGGAAAAGCCTTTCAATCTGCTGACTTCCACTCTCTAAGCAGACACATAATACGGCTGCCAATGGGGATAGCCACTGACTGGGTGACATCACATGAATACTATGTATTACTGCCTATAAAACTCATTTTGGGAACTCATGCCTAATAGGTTGCCTAAACTTTCCTGGATGAATGGAGGGTAAATCATTCACCTATGTGCAGGCCTGTTTCAAGGAAGATTGACAGACCAGGCCCTTGAACCAACCCTTATGATCTTTGGTAATTGCCAGCAAGTCTTTGTAGGTTGTTTCCCAGCATGCCTAAACTGCAAAAACCTAGACTTAACAGTTTCCAATCCTGGAGCAGAATTGTTAAAAGCATAGACACAATGTGACCTCATTAGAGCATACAGAGGAAGTGTCAAAGATGAGAAAACAGATTTTGTGGACAATTTCTACCCATTTCTATTGAACCACTCTACCCTAGCAGACTTGTGAACATTGCCTCAGGAATTTCTATCAGTTCCACCAAGTACTTGTTGACTGTGCCTTAGATATTGGGATGAAGTAAATGTCCTTGGAGTTTACCCTGTTACACACATCAAATTCAATGAGACATTAAAAGAAGCAGCATAATTCATTTCAATAGACCTGGGCTGAGGGTTTTCATAAGGCAATGTTGCTGTTTACAAACCGCTGTCCTGTGAACTTCCGTCATATATTTTGTCTATATTTGAAAGCTATGGCCTCATGTTTGAGGTAAAATCAATGATAGATTTTGTTACTGATTAATTTGAACAACCAAACGTAATGCAGGAATATAGCATTTTATTCAATAATAAAATAATAAAAAAATCTTCAATCATACTCATGTATCTGTATGTTTCAACGCTATTTCAAGTAATCTAAACCCTATCTAACAGATCAACCAATCAAATGGCTCAAACCTCTATCTACACATTATTACACATGTGCACACATGTGTACACAAACGAACAGCTATATAAGGCAGACCCAAGACATTCTAAGGACACCCCTGGCAAAGACCCCCACTGGTCGAAACGCGTTGGGTTCATATTTAAATAAAATGCTTCAAAACAACCATCTGTATCAGTGATTTGTGGAGAAAACTCCTACCTTAACATTTTATTCAATATTTATTGAGTAGTGTGTTCTGCTTTGGAATATGTCATGGTCAGTAAATGGGTAGGTAATGCAGGACATCACCAGGCAAACTGTCATTCAACATTACATGCAGACTTGACTCTTAAATGGATATAAATTTCTGTTTTCCTGATGCAGGCTGCAGATAACCTGGTCTACCAAAGAGCTTAACCATGACTGGTGTACCTTCAGGCCCTACCTTGCCTTGTTAGTTTTAATATGTTGGGGAAGAAGCAAATATTCTGGCAGGGGCATTGTCCTTATTGCCTAATCTGGATTTTGAAATTTGAAAAGTTGTAAGGTTGTTATAATGAGAAGAACAAAGATATTAGAAAGATGGATGAGGGTGGAAATGAGAAAACTATTAAGCAAGAGTAGAGCAGACAGAGGACTGAACTTCTAACCAATAGCATAACCTGTTGTGATGTCCACAAGTCCATCTGGTTAGAGATTCTTTCCCATTGGATAGCTTGTCACAATAATAATCTTTGATGATGCATCCTACTTATGTTCAATCAACAATATAATGCCACTTTTCCCTTGACTCTCATTGTGACAAAGGTTTTGAAAACTCTGCTCAAGGTGTGAGTAAGTTTTGAAAGTCTGAGGGTGATGGGTAATGATACCTGATTAGTCTTTACCAAACCTTAAAAGGGTTGACTCAACTGCCATCAAACATGCCCATGCACAGTATACTTTCCATTCATTCAGAAGTTGAGCATGCTTCCTATGGGATGCATGTAATAGAGAGCATAATGAGGTTAGTGTTGATAACCCTATTACAAAGACCATACAGAATTCAATGATATCAGTTATGGTATGATAACATTCAAAATTCATTCATAGTTTGGTCATAGACAGGGGTCACAGACACTGCAAAATAATGAATTCTTCTAAACAATAATGAAATCTTCATTGACAAATATTGGGCCAATAATCAAATTATACAAATGTAATGTATTGTAGGCAAATGACATTTAGAATGTATTCCTAACCCTGTTAGAAGCTGGGATCTCTATATATATATATGTCTGTTTTTAGATTTGACATGTAATTTGCATTATGCTCAAACTGAATTATTTTACACAAAAAAGCAATTTTCATTGGGAACTATTGGGCCAATGATTTATTTAATGACTGTATTGCATTTGTAGGCTAACAAAACATACATTTAGAGACCTAGAACGTATTCCTAGCCCCATTGGAAGCAGAGATAAGCCTCTTTACCGATTTGCTGGATCGGTTGCGGCCAAATTAAATTATTTTACCCCAAAATGCAATTTTCATTGGAAATTGTTGGGTCAATGATTTTTTTAATGATTCTGTTAGATTTGTAGGCTAGTGAAACATGCATTTAGACACCTAGAACATATTCCTAGCCCCATTAGAAGCAGAGATATGCCAGTTTACAGATTTGACATATTCGGTGGCAGCCATCTTGAATATCTCGAATTGCTCAAGGTCAGGCACTTCACATCACACAGGAATGTGATATAGGGACCCCATAGATGATAAATCAAGAGAGAAAAAAACTTTATCCGGGATTTCCGGGTTAAGCTCTCCCACTGCCGGACTATGAGTCCTATGCTAGTGAATATAATAGTGAAATAGTTGTTTTACTCCACGTTGGTGTATGTACCACATGCTATTTGTATGGGTGGGAGTAGTGTTGTATTTGCACCAGTTCAATGCATGTGGTATGACATTGCTATTCCCTCTTCCTCCCCCCAGTACACAGCTATATACTTATACATAGCAACGTGGGAGTAAATATAGAACCTAAATTGGAATGTGGTACTCGGGACACTATTGCACTGTCCTCGATGTTTGTTTTTTTCGTAACTCAAACAAACATCTTGGACAGTGCAATAGTGTCCCTCGTACCACATTCTCATTAGGTTCTATCTAGTATACTACTGAATGGGTTATTCACTTCAAGTGGAAAGAATATGCCCATTTAATAGTTTATTTATTTCTGTACATGTGTAATACAGAGGCGTTGACGTCATCATTTGGTCTGACATCATCAATGACGGCGATATTCACCAATCACAGACAAGCATTCTTATAGCTGTGACTCGGGATTCCGCAAATTCAGAATAAACCGTGGCTGTCTAAAGCTGTTCAGCCAAGCAGTTTCTTACAAGCATAAGAATGACAATTTTCTATTATTTCCAAGTCGTAGTATAAAGAAAGAACTGTACGCGAGGTTAGAACTACAAGTGTGATTCAATGGCTCGAGTTAAAACTTTATTTTGTATCCAACAAACGGCCACAGGTCGCGCGTTGAATGCAAAATAAATATATATCACTTGTATTTAGGGTTATGGTTACTATGGAAGACCTGGAATCTACTTTCAGATGTGAGTCTCCTTTTTGCACACCTCTCTGGTATGAATAGAAAATGATTTGAATTGAATTGAAAGGAAAATATACTGATCCACTTTACAGCCCACTTACTGCTACTGCTGCTCTTATGTTCTAGATACTGCACCACACTAAGTGGCCTGACCATATTAAGCTTATGAATTCCCCCCATGATGAAGATACATAGAGAGGAGAAGCGCTTGTTAGCTTGACTGGAGAGATACCATGTATTTCCTCCCCATTTATATATGAGTGAAGTTGCCAGAACATGGGGGTCAGATTTTCAAAAAATGTACCATTCACCTTCACCAATCCTCTCAAATAACCCAAATTTCAGACGAAAATAAAGTTCGAAATAAAGTTCAACCTAACCAAACAGATTGCTAGAATCAATGCAATGCTGAATATACTTGAATTTACCTAGTATTGACCAAATTGCGGCCTAATTTAGCAGAATTTACTAAATGTGTACAGCTGCCATAAATTGTACATTTTCTATCTACCTGACCCATTATTTATACATTTAGTTTGTCGCATCAGTATAAGATGATTTCCCCTGACACTAATAAATACCTTTACAAAAGGGGAGCCAGAGAATAGATAAAAACTAAATCCATTACAAAAAGTAGAATATTACATTATTAATACCTCACCTAAGGGGTGAGGTATCGTAAGGGACACTTTAGTTGCTTCACCGGTCACACCCCGAAAGTAAGGCCTGGGTTTAGTAGCACAAGTAATTGTGTTAACCTGATTCTCCATGGGTTTTTATAGAGAAAGGCTGGCCTTTTAACGTCTTTGTCGAGCAGGTCCCTTGTTACACTTATCTCTGTGCATACACCTGATGTCATTCATAGGGGACAGGCAATAGATGATGCTTCGCTCGCCGACAAGTTTTAGTCCAGAAAGGCAATAACAAGTTGTTTTCCATAATGTTCCATGCCTTGCGAACAGTTACTTGTGATAGTGAACATTCTGTTATTTCACTGCATAATCCCTCTGTTATTCCACGGAGTAATCCCCTCCATAGAATTAATACAGACTTACCATGCTCAAGTGAGAAATTGGAAATTTGTTTTGGCCATTCGCAGTGAACAGGCAGGCAGATGACCTAATTAAGTCACCAAGTTATCTGACCTCTTTATGTTTTCCTGCGTTTTTATTGGCTGAATGTGGGAATCAAAAGCACAACAGTGTTGTTTGTATCTGAATAAAAAAACAGTGGCTTCTACAGTTGCTTTGAGATTATTTCGTACTGTCATGGTGAAAAGTATATCTGAGCAAACAGAGCCAAACAAGCTTACCCAAGGATATTATACCACACAGTATTCATGCAACATACTGTACTGTACATGCTAAACCCATATATTCATTTATGTTTAACATCATTAGTAAGGATTTGAGACATGATAAAATGAAATATAACTAATAAAATGATAATACAATATGCAAAGGATCCTTTCTATAATGACTTTTTTTGACATATGGGTCAAATCTTCAGAAAATGTACAATTGCTAGATCTACACATTTAGTAAATTCTGCTAAATTAGACTGAAAAATGGTAAAAACTAGTTATATCTGAGTATATTTGATATTGCCTCGATTCAAACAATTTGTTTGGTTATGTTGAACTGCGTTTTGAAGGTTGCTTTTGTCTTAAATTTTGGTTATTTGAGAGGATTGGAGAAGGAGAATGGTACATTTTCTGGCAATTTCACCCATATAGTTGTGAGGGGAGGGATATATATAGGGGGGTATTACACATAGAGATGACACAACAATGCTAGAAAAAGCATGTGGGATTTTTTTTTCTTCGCCTGAAAGTCTGTGAAAAGTGGAGATACTATTTTTTAGCAATGCTTTATCTTAAATTTCCACGCCATTTATCTTAAATTTGAAATAATGTTGACAGAGTCCTGACTCATCACAGTTTTTTGTTAAACAAATCCTTAGCATTTCAAGCCATTTGTTGTTCTGAAGAATGTGGTGTCACATGTGAGTCAGACTTTCAGAAAATGTACAATTGACTTTCACCAATCCTCTCAAATAATCCAAATTTTAGAGGAAAATAAGGTTCAAAATACAGTTCAACCTCACAAAACAGATTGCTAGAATCAATGCAATGCCAAATATACTCGAATTTTCCTAGTACTGACCAAATTGCAGCCTAATTTAGCAGAATTTACTAAATGTGTAGAGCTGACAATTGTACATTTTCTGAAAATCTGACCCATATATTACGGTACCCAGTAAATGGCTCATTTAGCATTTTTCATGGCACTGGCAGCTGGTAGACAGAACTTTGGACTGATTTTAGGAACTCAATGTGTTTACCCCTATACTATCATTGTCTTCCTTTTGTTTTTTAAATATACTTTCATTGTCATTTATAAGTAAAAGCTTGTAATTGTTTTTATGTTGAAAAGTTTGACTATATAAGTCTGGGTCTCGCATCCTTGTGCCACGAGGCACTCAATGAAATAATCAATTTCCAACTGAAATCCAATTAAACTAATAAACTAATCTAACACAGGCTACTTTCTTGTAACTATTATTGTATAATTCCTGCACTAAGATTTAAAGATAACACGTCGAATAAGATAAGATTTATATCATGAAATAATATGTGATGTGTTTTAGGAAAATGAGTCATAAGTCGCAAAATTGATATTTTTTAGAGTGTTTTTTTCACAAGATCATATATTATTGGAATGTTCTAATATTTTAAGGGTTGATAACTCATGGTTACATCAATCGATGTATCAAATTTCAGGATAATCTATGTAATATATCCTTTCGTTTTAAAGGTCCTCATATGGACTACATTTAGTTACTTTACTGTTTATTGACCCCCAGAAATATTGAAAACATTTTTATTCAAAAACGAAAATATCAAACTTAAAATCTAGAAATACTCATTACATTCTTAGACTGTTTACTATCATTGGAATCGGCTTGATCTCATCTTTTCAAATATAATGGTATCTCAAAATCCATTTCTTGCGACTTATGACTCATTTTCCTAAAACGGATCACATTTTCACACTGTACCATGAGATATTCCAGCATTGTGCATAGATGCGTCACATGCTGAACTTATGTCCTCATTTATGTATTAAAAAATGTAAACAGTTGTCGTATCATATATGGTATTATAACTGCAGTGATATAATATGGGATAAAAGCAGCTGAGAAAAAATATTTTTAATTCCGAGTGGCCGCCATTTTGGATTTTGACCTTGATAATGACCTTAAAACATAAAAATCATTGCAGAAACAGATTCTACACACCTTAAAACATAGAAAAAATGGTATCATACATGTGTATAGTACCATTTGGAGCTGAGATATGACATTTTTTGTTGATTGTACCCTGATTCATGGGTTCTAAAATTGTTAGTGGCAGCCATTTTGTTTTCGCGTTTTTTTGCACTTTCCCGTGGTCGAATTTTGTCGAACTTTGGCTATGTTGTTCAGCACATCTCAAACTACCAGAAACGACCATAAAACGTTTTGTTGCAATTTTTTCAGGGTTGGGCCATTTTTTAGCCTATAATCTGTTTTAGGAAAATGAGTCATAAGTCGCAAAAATATGGATTTTGAGATACCACCATATTTAAAAAGGGGAGATCAAGCCAATTCCAATGATAGTAAACACTAGGACACCTAATAAGTATTTCTATATTTTAAGTTTGATATTTCTATTTTTGAAAAAAAAAACTTTTAAAGTTTCTGGATGGATAATTATCAGTAAAGTACCGTAACTAAATATACTCCATATGAAGGACTTCAAAACGCAAGGATATATTTAATACAATGTCCTGCAATTTGTTACATGGATTCATATGACTATAAGTGCCAAATCCTCTAAAAATCATAACATTTCAATAAAGAAATCTTGTGAAAAAACACTTTGAAAAACATAAATTTTGCGACTTATGACTCATTTTCCTAAAACGGATATTGCCTCTACTATTAATGTAGCTCATGTATTAGCTTCCGCACTAGAACAATGCACTATAAAAGGTAACAGCTGGAAGAGCTGAGATCTTCCCGGAATCCTGTTGACCTATTTGTCAACCTTTGTATGTAATTTATCGACACACAAAGGATTATTCAATTCAATTCTAGGAACTCAGGATGCACGATTACTTCTGCCGTTCTATTATGAAGAACAGGTATTTAGATATTATAAAAGAAATTATTACATTATTGTATGGCGTAGCACAAAGTGATTATTTCCAATGGAACAATAAGCGGACTGTCATTACCAAGGTAGGTTTTAGATTTATTTGATATTATATATATACTCCAACAATAGTTATTGAAATACCTATTTATTATGTGCCCCAGCATAGACAAACATTGATATACAGACCTTTGTTTTGGGTTTGGAATCGTCATAAAGAATCTAAAAGTTCAAAGAAAACGCAATACGAATTTGTACTGTACAGTGCAGCTTGCCATTCTCTAAATTGGACACTTTTAAAACTACACTGCCACGATTGAGAGGCAGATCTTTTTAAGTTTTTTTTATTTTGTTTCAGTTTTTATGTTTTTGGTTGGTTTCATGTTTATCAAATAATTAAATATACCTAAATTTATGAACTCAACTTATATTTCCTTATTACTTTTAATTATATGTACCATGTTATAGAAGAACTTGGACTGCCATTAAATTTTATCTAAGAACTTATGATGACAGGCTCGAACACAAGAACAGGTTTACAGGAGCTGAAACGAACTAGAAGTTATCCTGTATGTCCAACATAACAGAAGTTCCAATAGTGGGGCAGTATACTTCAAGCAATTCTGCAAAAGAAACAACAATAGGGGAGTTGTATAGCCGCCATTTTGAATCTTGATTCGCATTGAATCATAGGACTAATGGTACAGTGAAAAATCTACAGAAAACATGTCATGGTCAGCATGAGATAATTATTAATGTACTTATGTCAATATCCATGTGTTATACATATTTCCATGACACAAGTCTCCATCTGTCCAATCATGCATTTGGTTTTCATAGATCATCTATACAAGCTATGATATTGGGGGAAAACATTCTTGCAATTTTCGATAAAAATGTTGCTGAATACCGGTATTCATATGTCAGATTTTATCAGAATTCATCCCAGCATGCACTCCCCTATTAAAGCCCCTGCACTTTAATAGTATACTAATAGTATACTTCAATGAATTCTAATAGTATACTTCAATGAATTCTAACGGTATACTTCAACCAATTCTAACAGTATACTTCAACCAGTTCTAATAGTATACTTCAATTAATTCTAACAGCACACTTCAACCAGTTCTAACAGTATACTTCAACCAGTTCTAATAGTATACTTCAATTAATTCTAACAGCACACTTCAACCAGTTCTAACAGTACACTTCAACCAGTTCTAACAATACACTTCAACCAGTTCTAACAGTATACTTGAACCAGTTCTAACAGTATACTTCAACCAGTTCTAACAGTACACTTCAATCATTCTAACAGCACACTTCAACCAGTTCTAACAGTATACTTCAACCAGTTCTAACAGTATACTTCAACCAGTTCTAACAGTATACTTCAACCAGTTCTAACAGTATACTACAACCAGTTCTAACAGTATACTTCAACCAGTTCTAACAGTACACTTCAACCAGTTCTAACAGTATACTTCAACCAGTTCTAACAGTATACTTCAATCAATTCTAACAGTATACTTCAACCAGTTCTAACAGTATACTTCAAGCAGTTCTAACAGTACACTTCAACCAGTTCTAACAGTATACTTCAACCAGTTCTAACAGTATACTTCAATCAATTCTAACAGCACAATTCAACCAGTTCTAACAGTACACTTCAACCAGTTCTAACAGTACACTTCAACCAGTTCTAATAGTATACTTCAATCAATTCTAACAGCACAATTCAACCAGTTCTAACAGTATACTTCAACCAGTTCTAACAGTACACTTCAACCAGTTCTAACGGTATACTTCAATCAATTCTAACAGCACAATTCAACCAGTTCTAACAGTATACTTCAATCAGTTCTAACAGCACACTTCAACCAGTTCTAACAGTATACTTCAATCAATTCTAACAGTATACTTCAACCAGTTCTAACAGTATACTTCAATCAATTCTAACAGTATACTTCAACCAGTTCCAACAGTATACTTCAACCAGTTCTAACAGTACACTTCAACCAGTTCTAACAGTATACTTCAATCAATTCTAACAGTATACTTCAACCAGTTCTAACAGTATACTTCAATCAATTCTAACAGTATACTTCAATCAATTCTAACAGTATACTTCAATCAATTCTAACAGTATACTTCAATCAATTCTAACAGTATACTTCAACCAGTTCTAACAGTACACTTCAACCAGTTCTAACAGTATACTTCAACCAGTTCTATCAGCAGACTTCAACCAGTTCTAACAGTATACTTCAACCAGTTCTAACAGTATACTTCAACCAGTTCTATCAGCAGACTTCAACCAGTTCTATCAGCAGACTTCAACCAGTTCTAACAGTATACTTCAATCAATTCTAACAGTATACTTCAACCAGTTCTAACAGTACACTTCAACTAGTTCTAACAGCACACTTCAACCAGTTCTAACTGTATACTTCAACCAGTTCTAACAGTACACTTCAATCAATTCTAACAGTATACTTCAACCAGTTCTAATAGTATACTTTAATCAATTCTAACAGTATACTTCAATCAATTCTAACAGTATACTTCAACCAGTTCTAACAGTATACTTCAACCAGTTCTAACAGTATACTTCAATCAATTCTAACAGTATACTTCAATCAATTCTAACAGTATACTTCAATCAATTCTAACAGTATACTTCAACCAGTTCTAACAGTATACTTCAATCAATTCTAACATTATACTTCAATCAATTCTAACAGTATACTTCAATCAATTCTAACAGTATACTTCAACCAGTTCTAACAGTATACTTCAATCAATTCTAACAGTATACTTCAATCAATTCTAACAGTGTACTTCAATCAATTCTAACAGTATACTTCAACCAGTTCTAACAGTATACTTCAATCAATTCTAACCGTATACTTCAATCAATTCTAACAGTATACTTCAACCAGTTCTAACAGTATACTTCAATCAATTCTAACCGTATACTTCAATCAATTCTAACAGTATACTTCAATCAATTCTAACAGTATACTTCAACCAGTTCTAACAGTATACTTCAATCAATTCTAACCGTATACTTCAATCAATTCTAACAGTATACTTCAATCAATTCTAACAGCACACTTCAACCAGTTCTAACAGTACACTTCAACCAGTTCTAACAGTATACTTCAACCAGTTCTAACAGTATACTTCAACCAGTTCTAACAGTATACTTCAACCAGTTCTAACAATACACTTCAACCAGTTCTAACAGTACACTTCAATCAATTCTGCAAGAGATCGAAACTACAACTAAAGCCTCTGCACTCTTCTTTAACCACCTACAGTCTGGGTGCAAATGAACCTTTCACTCAGTATAAAAATAACGATGGATACATCCATCTTTAATCAATATTTCTTGTGGGTGTCGTGGATTATCGTCTTTTGTTCTAGGGGCCTTTCTTTAATGGAGCTGTTTTAAGCTTTGCCAATCGATTATATGCGCTAAAACATTAACTCAGTGGTTGGAAGGGTGTTGGGACGTTTGTTTTATGGTCGAATTCCAGCTTGTAGTTTTTATATAGGGGTTGGATTTAAAAAAAATGTACAATCAGCAGCTCTATAAATTTGGTAACTTATGCTAAATTAGACTGGAAAATTATGAATCGTGGGTATATCAGGGTATCTCTGGCGTTGTCTTGATAAATACTGTGTCTTTTATTGCGTTAAACTGTATTTTGAACGTCAGTTTTATCTTAAATTAGGGTCATTTGAAAGGATTGGTGAAGGTGAATTGTACATTTTCTGGAAATCTGACCCATATGTAGCTATGGGCGAGTCTACATGTTTTATTGCTATTTGTAGTGTTACTAGTAATTGCTTAGAGCATGCGGCTAACGGTACTGGCAAACAATGCGTATACCTAACTCACATGAGGGTCAGATTTTCAGGAAATGTACAATTCAACTTCACCAATCTTCTCAAATAACCCACATTTCAGACGAAAATAAAGTTCAAAATACAGTTCAATCTAACCAAACAGATTGCTAGAATCAATGCAATGCCGAATATACTCAAATTTACCTAGTATTGGCCAAATTGCAGCGTAATTTAGCAGAATTCACTCAATGTGTTCAGCTGCCAATTGTACATTTTCTGAAAATCTGACCCATGAACAGAAATCAGACCAGAAATAGGCGGGGAAAATGCAGGCGGGGAAAATGATGGATGGGGGGTCATGTGCTTTGGCCGATTGGATTTCTTTTACAAACCTATAACATCAGCGACATATTGATTAATGCTGTTCTATAATTGAAACATTTAGTAAATTCGGTGGGATTTTATTCATCATTACCACTTTAAGAAATGAATATTCTCTTTTAAAGAAATTTTATTGGTCAAAGTTTCACAAAGTGATAGTTCTCATTCGCCAAGAACAAAACAAAATCTTACAACTTTATTACAACATTACGTTTTAACTCTGCTTCTTCTACATTAATTATTTACTGACATACTCACACTCAACTTATTCTATCAATTCATCGTTTAATGTTAACTCTTTAAATCATTTAATCTTTTAATTTTAACGCTGCAGTTATATCTACAACTGCCATATTTCATTATATAATGACCGCATCGTCTCAGTTCAAAATAATACGGTACACTATACAGACAATACATGCAGAGACATATTCGTCATTACCACTTTAAGAAATTATCTTATTTTATCTTAGTGAACTGTAAAAATTATGTTTTTAGGAGGCCAAAAAATATACTAAAGAAATGGTTGTTGTAAATTCTTGCCCTGTCGGTCTTTTTGTGTTTTCGAACATGGAAGGACTTAATGTCTGACCGTGCCATTTACTATGTCATTTTGATTATATAAATAAAGAAGAATTTCGTTAAACCTTAAAAAATTAATGAAACTCAATGTATGAATAATGTCCTAATTGTAATTACTGCTTATGTTTCTAAAACTTTTAATTCGTATTTTTGAAACGTATCACAGAGTGTGAAATATCTCCGAAATAAAATTTTGTTAAAAAAGAAAAAGAAATGGATATTTCTTTCATATTATCGGATAACGCAGCTTTAAATGAAATACACTATATATCCCTGCTTCAGGCACTTAGTCGCACATTTGCGTTGCCCCATACATCTTGCACTGGCCCACCCACAAACATAGCTTATAGGCAGTCCACATATTGGCCTGGCATAGGTTACGGTGTATATGTCAGCATTTAGCATTAATGTCTCCACCCCAGCCATCCTCACATTGATTTCTAAACATTTGCCAGCCCGCTGTCTGCTGAATTGAATCAGAAAGACTTGTCCTACATCAAATTGTTCTGCTTGGGCACCTTGGCTTTATGGCTGGGATGGGGGCTTGATGTAAAGTCAGTGTTCACTATACAGTTTACAGAATATATGTGATCCGATTTTCGGAAAATGAGGCATAAGTCGCAAAGTTGATATTTTTCAAGTCAGTTATTCACAAGATTTCTTTATTGAAATGTTCTGATTTTTAGAGGGTTTAGCACTCATACCTTATCATATAAACCTGTGTAACAAATTTCAGGACATTGTATTAAATATATCCCTGCGTTTTGAAGGCCGTTGTAGGGAGTATATTATAGTTACTTTACTGGCAATTACCCTTCCAGAAACATTGCAATTTTTTTTTTCAAAAATATAAATATCAAACTGAAAATATAGCTATTATATATAGCATAAATTTTATATTAATATAGCTAAAAATACCTATTAGGTGTCCTAGTGTTTACTATCTCTGGAATCTGCTTGATCTCCTCTTGTCAAATGTGATGATGTCTCAAAATCCATATTTTGCGACTTGTGACTCATTTTCCGAAAAAAGATCACAAATGTGATGCGTCACCAAATGGATACAATCATATGTGTGATTACAACATGTTTGCTGTATAACAATTCTAAATAAACAAATAAATAAAAAAATATTTGAAATGGTTAGATCAAGTGGATTCCAACAATATTGACATTAGGAAATCTAAAAAATATTTCATGTTTGGTTTTGTTATTTTTAAAAAGAAAGTTTTCAATATTTCTGTGTGGGACATTACCAGTAAAGTAGCTAAATGTACTCCATACGTTACCCTAAATATAAAAGATATTCCCACCAAGACACTTTGTGAATAAAACATTTTGAGAAATATCAATGTTGTACGGTGTGTACCAGGGCCATGGGGGAGTGGTTTCCATAGAGATACCTAAAGCATGGTAGGTGCTCAAAATGTCAAAATCTTTCAATATATTTGAATTCATGTGTACTGATTAGTCCACCGTGAAGTAATCTGGAAAAATAATATTCACTCGATCTTGCAGTGAACACTACTTTAAAGTTGAACCATAAGGGTCAGTTTTTCAGAAAATGTACAATTCACCTTCACCAATCCTCTCAAATAACTCAAATTTCAGACAAAAATAAAGTTCAAAATATAGTTAAACCTAACCAAACAGATTGCTAGAATCAATGCAATGCTGAATATACTCGAATTTACCTAGTATTGACCAAATTGCAGCCTAATGTAGCATACTTTACTAAATGTGTAGAGCTGCCAATTGTACATTTATGAAAATCTGAACCATATATGTCTGGGTGGGCAACTAGCGCACCAAACCGGAACTATAAAACATGTTGTTCGTCGACTGCATGAAATTGTTTTACTTGGGATACCTAGTTTTATGTTTCGTCGCCAGGCAACTTTTTGATACTTCCAATACGCATGCCTGGGTAACTTGTGTAAGGGGCGCGATGATTGGCGAATAAAGTATCAGAAATCTCTACCATGAGATGTATACGTTCATTCCGCTACGGGGCGCTGCGGAGAGGTCAAGGTCATTACTAAGGCAACGTTCCAAGTGGACATGGGACCGAGTCAATATTCAAATGTTCCCCCGAATGGTATAGGGTCATACGTTAAAAGGCAGTATGGGCCTATATCATGCGATACAAAAGATGGGGCTCCAATCCAAGATTATAAGTTATATATGTTTGAAAAGGGACTGAATGACCCCTAGGCCTTTTCTGGTGAAAGTCTCGTCTTGTGAGATTTGGTACGAGATCACGAGCATCTGGAGGTGACGTCACGTGAAGGAGTGTAAAGGAGAGAACAGGAGTAGATATGTGGGTCAAATTGTTAGAAAATGTACAATTCGCCTTCAACAATCCTTTCAAATAACCCACAGTTAAGACAAAAATGAGCTTCTAAATGCAGTTTAAGTTAACAGAATTGATACTTTAAATGAATGCGATCCCAAATATACTCAGATATACCCGGTATTCATCATTTTTCAGCCAAATTTAGCAGAATTTCCTAAATGTGTAGAGCTGCCAATTGTACATTTTCTGAAAATCTTACCCATATATGGGTCAGATTTCTCCTAAATTAGGCTGCAATTTGGCCAATACTAGGTAAATTTGGATATATTCGGTATTGCATTGATCCTATAGCAATCTGTTTGGCTCGGTTGAACTGTATTTTAAACTTTATTTTCGTCTAAAATTTGGGTTATTTGAGAAGATTGGTCAAGGTGAATCGTACATTTTCCGAAAATCTGACCCATATGTAAGTAGGGTTCAAGCAGTTCAAGGTGGAATAAATCATGCCTAGTACGGAAGTAGTGAGTATTAAGGATAGTAAATCAGAGAAGAGAGGGTGGGTGAAGAGATTTATATACTTAGTTACTATTACTATTATTATATACTTGAATACTTATTAGGTATCCTAGTGTTTACTATAATTGGAATCAGCTTGATCTCCTCTTTTCAAATATGGTCATATCTCAAAATCCATATTTTGCGACTTATGACTCATTTTCCTAAAACGGATCAATTATCTGATGTGTCACAAAATCTCACAAAATGGATATAATGCAGGGACTCCACTATGGGAAAAACGGCGAAAAACGGCTGCGACGATTTTTTTGCGATGAAATATCTAATCAAGTTAGTCAAGAGAGGGTGGGTGAAGAGAGGGAGGAAAAACAAAAACAAATATCCCTCCTTTAAAAGGAATTTATTTGTGCTATCTTCTGTACCACCTTCGTGGGAACTAACCTTGCTATGCAACATGTAAAAACAGATAACGGCGGGGAGAACACAGGCGGGGAAAAATAACCTTGTAATGCATATTGTACAAAACAGAAATGGGTTGGGGAAATGCAGGCGGGGAGAATTACAAATGGGAGACTGGTTGGCGGGGAGAATGTTGGCGGGGAAAACGCCATACACCGTATATAGATATAACCGAGAGAGACTAGACTTAGAAAATAATGAGGAGAAATAATGGAGGAGAGAATGAAGAAAGAGAAATGGAGAGAAGAGAAGAGGCAATCAGAGAGATTAGGAAGACAGAGAAGACAAGGAAGAATGTAAAGATAGTAAAGAGGAGAAATACACAAACGGAAATGGAAATGTCCATTACCATGGCCGCCTGAAGTACTAGGGTGAGTGAGTGAGAGTGGTTGCTTTACGCCCTTATCAACACTTTGAAGTGTTATATCAAGGGCGGGAGAGCTGAGAGGGAGGCAGTTTATGATCATACCCAGGAAATAGAGATAGAGAAGAAGGGAGAGAGAGACAGAGAAAAGGGACAGAAAGGCCCTTTAAGGTCTTACCCAGGACCAGTGAAGTACTAGGGAGGTACAGCAAGCCTAACCTATACACGTACAGTGTAGAGGAAAACGTACCCGTATCACTGATATACACTGCAAGTGAAACCGTCTTCATACTAAACGTTTTTGAAGACGGTTTTTTTGTCCCCTTTTAGAAGACGGTTTTTTTCCGTTACCATGTTCAAAAACGTTTAGCTTCTATATTACCGTCTAGGCATTAAAAACCGTCTTCAATTGCGTATCAGAAAACGTTTAGATAATCAGGAACAAAATCAAATAAGGGGAAATAAAATTTGATTGGAAATTGCTTAAAAATGATGATATAGGTAAGATCCAATTTGCAAGAGTAGAGGATACATCATGGAGGGTGAAATTAATATTGAACAATCACATATATTTCACTACTAAATTCATGTTATCAGCAGAATCACTCCATTTACAAACAAATGAGGAGAAATGCAAATTAAGTATTTCTTAATAAGTTCTTTATTACCCAAAGATGTTACATAAAGCATGATATGCAAACAGGGAGAAACTAACTCCTCATTGCGAGATTTCACTACCTTAAGTATCAATACACTTCACAGAAATATCACAGAAATATAGCCTATCAATACCATTAAGAAATGACAACATTATAGAAAGGTTTACTCATTGCAATTAGCAGTAATTTGAAGATTGCAAGTAATTTTTAAAAGGTCCAAGCAAAGGTATATAGGTAGTCGAATACAACCACTCTCATAATACGTCACAGCCACTGACCAGGCACTGACTGACCTTTCATTCGAAGCTCACTTCACTCAATGCATTGAATCGGGACAGAGCAGCCACCCACCATCCCTATACAATACATGTACTCTTAAACTCTATAAGTCTTACTCATTGTACAAAATCTTTCACGCACTGTATTTTATGTCTATCTCGAATCAATAAAAATGATTGAGGTTTTGAGAGGAGGGAAGTGGATGAGGGGAGGGGTGAGATGGGGTGAGGGTATGAGAGTGTATGAGAGGAGGGGCAAGATGGTGTGAGCGGAGGAGGGGAGGGGCTAGTTTTGGGTGAGGTGTAAGAGAAGCTGGGCAGCACCTCTCTCAAATACATCAGATATATATTGCCTATATAATTATACACACAGATGAATAACACATCTCATATCTCAGGTCGTTAAAAGCGCATCACTGCAAAAACACGCTCAGTAAAGCAGGCCAGACCTAACACTGCCCCAAAAGAGAAAACATAATTATTACTTTAAATCTAAACATTGACAAAATATGCATTCCTATAATTATGGATATACACTTAATATTGTAACAGTACATAAAATTGAACAAACTAATCATAATGATAACCCTAATGAAGGTGTAGTGACACCGAAACGTCAGTCAAACTGCAAATAAAACTACAGCAACCTCAAAAATGGTCATTTGGTTCTTATTCTGAATCTGATGTTATTTCCTCATATACAACATTCTACATAATCAAACACAAAAATATATATGAACTGATGAAAGTTTCATGCAAATTATTGACCAATTAATCCACCTGCACTTGGGCACGCAATTATATGTAAATGCCATAACAGAGAGTGAGTAATATACCTCACACTCTTATAATCTTTGATATGCTTTGAAAGAACCTGTATAAACGCACAACTCTAGAATAAATCTTGTAACAAGGAGGAGATGGAGAAGAAGGAGGAAGAGAAGGGATGAGTGGGAGGGGAGGTGGAGGAGGGAGAATGGAGAAGGAGCTGGAGGGGAGGTGGAGGAGCAAGAGTAGGGGTAAAAGTAGGAGTGCGGGGGTGGGGCTGGGGGTGAGGGGCAAGTTGGCTAAATGTTCCACTCTGGAAACTTATCATCTCCGCTCTCAATACACATACATATGAATGAATCTCCGTTTATCATTTATATCAATAATCCCACCGTTAGTAAATATAAGTTAGATGCTGAGGTCAGGTCAGGTGCTGAGTTCAACATCAGATCCCCATCTAGCGGTATGAGGTACTATCTAGTAGCCAGTGTCATTCTCCTTCAATGTATCTTGAAGCATTTTTGGGTTCAATTGGGATGACAAGTCCATGAAGGTTGTATTCATTATTTAGATTACACTACAGAGTCATCAGCATGGCAGGTGGGCTTGGAATGATGTAACCTTTTGCTTTATCCTGACACCATCGTCTGACATCATGAATCATATTGTTGTCTAGTGTCAATGTTCCTGAAATGAAAAGGCAGTGAACGTTATTATATTACTTAAATAACAACTTAATCAATGTATTATTTTTTTTAATCAACATAATATTAGGAAATGATTCGTTTGTTTTGACTGGCGCTTGAACTGTGTGCATCTATTTTCTAAAGTGCCAAAAGTGCTTGTGGCACGCTTATTTAATCATAAATTAGTGCAATAATGATATTGAAATCTAGTCCAACCCATTCCAAAACTACTAAATACAAATGTTTCCATCACAAATATTTAACATCAATAAAAGTATAGATACCAAGTAAATGCATGGTTTATGTTAATACAAACAATCAGGTACATATTAGTACATATCAATATCATATATATCATAATTCTACAAATGATTTTGGGCAAGTGAAAAATAATGTTGGACAAGTAAGTCTTGGGTGCTAAAGTGTTTTTGGTAGATTGGTAAACTTAACATTGTTCTAGTTTCATTTACGTTAGGCAGGGAACGTATCGGTCAATATATATAGAGCCAGTTAAAGTGCATTTTATATTTGTTCTTGTTGAAAAATCAAATCTAATGCAGGGACTCCACTATGGGAAAAACAGCAAAAAATGGCTGTGACAAATTTTTTGCGACTAAATATCTAATTAATTAGATATTTTGCAATTGTTGGCAACAAATATATGTGTTGCCGACAATCTATTTTACCCCCTCTTCCACTAGTGATTTGCGCCGAATTTTTAGTCATGTCGGTGACGAATTTTGCCTGTCGGCGCCGTTTTTTTACTTATAGTGGAGTCGCCCTATAATTGATTAATATGTAGGTGCACCTACCAGAAAACAATGTTGTACATTGTTATAGACGGCATGTTTGGATGTTCTTTTTTTTAATCAATCGCTTTGATTAGCCTGTCCATGGTGTTGAATGTGAGTTTGGCCAGGAGTCCCTGTCACCCATTTGGGTAGTACCCCTCCTGAAAAAAGAGAGAAATTTGTTTGATATTAATTAAACAGCTTCGAGGCAATAACAATCAAATCTACCTTATACTTGATGACAGACTTTATTTACAGTGTTAACAACAATAATTGTCCATTCACTAAAGTTTGATGATGAGAATATACTATTTTCATTATTATTTATTATTAAGTTTATTCTCATTATAATTATTCAAATGTCATCCAATGATAATCGCTTAGATTCTGAATACGCTAATTACCTATTATAAATATTATATGGGTGGGTAATTTGTGTCTTTCTCTCAGGAAAAGAGAAATGAGAGAGAGAGGGGCTTGGAGAAGAGAGAGACACAGCTGGAGACAAAGATGTAACAGAGGGGGAGAAAGGGAGAGATAGAGAGAAAGGAGGGGGGGGGGGGGGAGAGGGGGAGGGGAGAGAGAGAGTGAGAGAGAGGGCTTGGCTGCTAGAGATGTAACAGACAAAGAAATGACAGAGAGGGATAGTGATGAGACAGATAGAGTGTGTGTGAGTGAGAGGCAGAGTAAGAAAGAGCGGGAGAAGAGTTGAGAGGGAGAGAAAAGGAGAGAGAGAGGTAAGGCGAGAGAGAGAAGAGAAGGGCCAAGCAGTTTACGGGTGTTTACGGGTGGCTGGAATCACACTGCATAATCGCATAATATGAAGTAGGAAAAACAGAGTAGGATGGCAGCGGATTCCAGTCTCTCCTATTTATTACCTTTATGTTACTCGATCATCTATGCCCCCAAGGCAAAGGCTCATCTTATCTTGGTACAAAGAAAGTATTATATTTTATAATCTAGTTGTGTGACTGAAATCACCTTAAACTTTGTTCATTGGGGGGTAATTTATGGGCGCATAACTTTCTGTATGCGCAGGTAAATCTCTGGTTGGGTGAGAAAAAGGTTAATTTTGCACACTGTTACCGATGGAGTTAATTTAATTAGATTATTAATCTTAAGGTTGATACTAACCGTAGATGCTCAGAGTTCATCTTCTATCATTTCATTTTACTGATCAGCTTCCTTTTTGGTGTTCAAGGGGGCAGGAATATACCTTTTTGTCCATCTCTTCTTGTATTCATTCTCATAACCATGGGACAAAAGCTTGGAGAATGTGTCTTCCATTGATATGCCCTGAAAACAAATGGGGTTATTGTAATGAGGTTGTGGTGTTGATATTTATTGATATTTTTATCATTTTTGGTCATTAAATCACGGGGGGGGGAACGTACAATATTATGTAGAATCGCATATAGAGCAATTCCACCAATTGGTCGTCATTAAGCCTTCAGGATTGAAAATCTTAACTTTAAAATTGCTTCTAACAACAGATCCAAACCCAAACTAATATCAAACATGCAGCGCCGGGTATTGTGACTGCATGAATACACATATTCATTAGTATGTATTGGCTGGTCCAGCATGAATACACATATTCATTAGTATGTATTGACTGGCCCAGTATGAATACACATATTCACTAGTATGTATTGACTGACCCAGCATGAACACACATAATATTCACTAGTATGTATTGACTGACCCAGCATGAACAAACATATTCACTAGTATGTATTGACTGACCCAGCATGAATACACATATTCACTAATGTGTATTGACTGACCCAGCATGAATACACATATATGCATTAGTAAGTATTGATTGACCCAGCATGAACACACATATTGACTGACCCAGCATCAATACATATATTTATCATTGTGTATTGACTGACTCAGCATGAACACATGTATTTACGTTTTGTCCATATTTTATTGAGATATATATATGTTTTCTTTTAGAGTTTTTAATAGACCTTCCCCTTAATTACTGTCTCTAGATACATGTGCTTGGCACCGATCCACTACAATGGTGATATATACTGATCACCACACAATGAATACACAATTCCATACAAGTACCATACATCAGTTCAACTGATGTATTCGTATGGAATTGTGTATTCTTTCATACATTCTTTGTGAATTAAAATACCTAAATATAAATGAATCAAATAATAAATCCTTTCGTTAGGAGACCATATGGTTGACAATAAGAATACAAAATTTGTATTTTCCAGCCAGTATTTGAAGGTGAATTCGTTGTAAATGTGTATTCATATGGATAGATTTTTATGGAATGAAGGTAGGCTAATAACCAGAGGGCCGTGGACCCATTTTTTAAAAAAAATTGGGGCCGAATTTTTGTATAGCCTAGGGCTAGGGGGTGGTGACATGTCCTTCCCCGCCCCCTTGGTCGGTGTGTATCCCTGGGTCAGTCAATACACACTAGTGAATATATATGTGTATTCATGCTGGGTCAGTCAATACACACCAGTGAATATATGTGTATTCATGCTGGAATGACGGTAATTATCTGCTAATTTCGGTAATTTTTTATGACAAATAGTTCCCAAATGTTTGATGTCAAGGAATAGATCTATTGTCATTATCATCATAACACCAGGCAGACCCTGGCCGGGGCCCAAACATCCAAGGCCGGGGCCCAAACATCCAAGGCCGGGCCCAAACGTCCAAACCCAGCAGGGCCCAATCATCCAAGCCCGGGGCCCAATCGTCCAAGCCCAGGGGCCCAATCGACCAGGCCGGGGCCCAAACGTCCAGGAATCGTTATTACTTGCTGCTATAATGCTGAATAATTTTTATACTAATATATCCATCTGCGTCCGCATAAAATAGAGAGGGGAGGGAAATGAGTTGAAGTTGAACAGAACTTATCTGCAATTGATTGGTAAAGGATATATTTTGTAATAAGTATACAATTACATTGTATCACCAGTAGGCCCTAGTGAATAACATCTAGGGGAGGGGCAGGGTATTAAGGGGGAGGGACGGGAGAGTGAGAGGTTGGCTAGAAAAGCTTTCGAAAATGTTTGAAACATAATTGATAATTATATTCATTGTAGAATGCATGTTAACAGATCATTAAATAACATATTGAATTGAATGTAATCATGTAAGTGTGCATAAGGAGGAGGGGTCACAGAGAAAGAGGAGGGAGTAAGGAGGGAGAAAATAGAGAGAGTGGGATGGTATTCAGGTATTATGAAATAGTGATCTCCATCACTTTTGGTTACAAAATGGTGTTGTCCATTCCCGCATAAATGACTGTACCGTACTGTTTGGACATAGAGGCCATTGTCCATTGAGTCCCACCACCTACCACACAGGTGTTAACGCTCGCCGGGTGACAGTCACCTCTAGGCCGGGAAAGGTGTAAAAACCTTTGGCCATAACGACCCAGCAACTTTTGGTCAGTGTAGAACCTAAGTATGGTACCCATAGATAGGTACGGTACTAGTACTACTAGTGTTCGCTCTGATAATAGGCCTATAGGCCTACTGATACATTAGTCCTAAACCTATAGATCCTGTGTTTTCTAAATGAAATTTATGTTTGGCAAGATGATACATCTGGTTTGAATTCAAGGCCTAATTAACATCAATGCGTAGCGATAAAAACATACAGAGCAGAGTGCGGGCCCAGGGCTATATTATCGCCCGTTCATAAAACGTCCTGGTCACTACATTTCTAATGGCTATTATGCGGTATTAATGAAGAGTAATACTTACATGTATATGCTCCCTTGTGGTATTGTGTCCTGGGATGAATATATAGACGACTTTGATACTTGAAACATGAGTTGATTTGCTGAGTTTTCTGGATTCATTTTGTGTATTTCTGACGATGAGAAAAAGGAAAATGGCGTCCGGCTTGCCCAGAGCTCCAGCTACTTCAAATCCTGCTACAAGGTGTCGCCAGCAGCGAACTGCCCGCTAGAGGGTGTTGCATCTAGGCTATAGGCTATAGGCCTATGCGCATTCATAATGTCTAATTATAATCATAACGTCATAGCGTATAATGTTTATAGCTCTCTGTGATAATTAATGAATGATGGGTGGAAGCCGTATAAACAACCAGGATTTTTTTGCAATATCCCCTATGCCTAGTGCTAAATCCTTTAAGCGAATGCGGGACTGAATGGTTAAAAACTCATAAACTAGCCTTCCCCATCAATGGGAAAAGTATTATAGGCCTATTATAATGTTAATTTATATCAGAGAAAGTACATTTCATCCTTGCTTTTCATTGGTAGCCTAATGGTATGCCTCTTTATGTAATGCCTCTTTATGTATTAGGCCTATAGGGCCTAACCACTTGGGTTACTTGAAATCCAGTCCATCCAGTTAGGCCTATAGGCCTATTAGGCCTATTTGATATTAGCCTACCTGATACCTAATATTGTCTTTGGTAATTAGGCTACTCTGTCATTCAAGAATAGACTACTGCACCTAAATATTTATTATTTTAGCCCCTATTACCGCTAGTTAATATTACATAATGGTAATAACAAAAATCATTTCGATGGTAGGCTAATCAAAAATTGTATAGGCTATAGGGCCTACTAGATAGTTTCTCTTGATCATTTCGATGGTATAGTTTTGAAAAAAAAAATTGGCTAGGCCTAAATAGTGTTGAAGATGCTCCGTATTGAAGAACGTCTTCAACAGTTAAAAGCATTTAGCAGAACGTTTAGCCCAGTGGACGGGAGCGCGGGGCTTGGTAGTAAAATCGTAATCAGTGCAATAAGCGTCTACACCAATGTGTTGTAAACGGGGTTGAACATGCAAGCATGTTCAACCCTGTTTAGATTAAATACGTTGTGGTAAACGGTGCCTTTGCAGTGTACAAACGTAGCTTAAAAAAAGAATTAAGTTCAGCAAAACATAGCGTTATGAAGTCATGTCCATTGATTGTGACAAACCAGTTAGTTTGTGCTGCAAATGTAGATACTCAAGAATCAACCAGTAAGACATTCTAAATATCAGGATTGTGTGTCATTTGACTTTGTTTTATTTAGTAACTATAGATCATGGCAACTTCATGTCTGTTTTGTTGAAGTAATCATCCCCCAATGACTTGTTGTCATTGGTCATTAACCCCACCACTTTTGGTATCAATATCTCTTTACTTTTTGCATATATTTACCTTAAAATCAATTGGTTTTTTCTTGAAGGAAATTCCACAATGAGGTATAATACGAAGATTGATTTTAGTCATAGGCATAACATTTTTTACCTGAAGCTATATCCCTTCCCCTGCCTATCCCTGATAGAGGGCAAAAATATGTATAACATGACAGTACTCACGATCATCAGGAATAGTAGCTGTTAAAACTGTTGTACATACCTGAAATGAAACAGAAAACATGATTATCTTTAATCATCAACATAACGTTAAATATCAAGTAAAATGGTTCATCTCACAATTTAATTTTCATACATAAAACTGACACGTAATTCCCCAAAAGATACGTATACGGTTACCTAATTGAAATAAATAGGTAGAACTGACCGTAGTGATGTATTTCCGATCATTCTTCACCGAGTTGGAGGCGGGGAATCCCAAGGTGCGGAGCGTAGCGTAGCACCGAGGGATTTCCCCCGCCGGAAACAAGGTGAAGAATGATCGGAAATACATCACTAAGGTTAGTTCGAGATTTATTTGACCTCTACAAATGATTTTAAATGTCTTGGAATCCTTTTAATTACGGTAACATGTTACGAGAAAAACACGGCAAGGGAGCTGCATCGTTCCAGTGGCGCTTGAGTTTATGACGGCCGTCGTTGACGCCGGGCGTGACGTTGACGACGCCATGACAACCCTGCCCTACTTTCAGAATAACCAATGAAAACGCAGAAGGATAAACTGGATCATCTGTTTTTTCCCTAGGGAGGAATGAAACATATTTCTTCCCGCTCACTAGCATATAGCGAGTCTATACAAAGTCTATGGACACTCCATTCCAGAGGTGAAATAAGTTTGTTTGCAGAACCTCTCCCCTACTCTTGGTGTGCCTCCATCGTATGTGATCCGTTTTAGGAAAATGGGTCATAAGTCGCAAAAAATAGATTTTGAGATATCATCATGTTTGAAAAGAGGAGATCAAACGGATTCCAATGATAGTATATATATTAGGTTTGATATTTTTATTTTTGAAAAAAAGAAATTGTTCAATGTTTCTGGATGGGTAATTACCAGTAAAGGAACTTAATATACTCCATACGAAACCCTTCAAAACGCAGGGATATGTTTAATACAGTGTCCTGAAATTTGTTACATAGGGGTATGACTATATGCATATGACTGTAAGTGCTAAACCCTCCAAAATCCAGAACATTTCAATAAAGAGATCTTGTGAAAAAAACACTTTGAAAAATATCAATTTTGTGACTTGTGACTCATTTCCCTGGAACACATCACATAAGGCAGGGACCACAATGTTGAATGCATTATAGTCAGCCAGCGGACCGTAGCAATGGACAAGGGTCTTAGGCATAAGATTGGGACACAGGCAAACAATGGACAAGGGTCTTAGGTATAAGATTGGGACAAAGGCAAGCAATGGACAAGGGTCTTAGGCATAAGATTGGGACACAGGCAAACAATGGACAAGGGTCTTAGGCATAAGATTGGGACACAGGCAAACAATGGACAAGGGTCTTAGGCATAAGATTGGGACAAAGGCAAGCAATGGACAAGGGTCTTAGGCATAAGATTGGGACAAAGGCAAGCAATGGACAAGGGTCTTAGGTATAAGATTGGGACAAAGGCAAGCAATGGACAAGGGTCTTAGGCATAAGATTGGGACAAAGGCAAGCAATGGACAAGGGTCTTAGGCATAAGATTGGGACACAGGCAAACAATGGACCGGGGTCTTAGGCATAAGATTGGGACCCAGGCAAACAATGGACAAGGGTCTTAGGTATAAGATTGGGACAAAGGCAAGCAATGGACAAGGGTCTTAGGCATAAGATTGGGACAAAGGCAAGCAATGGACAGGGGTCTTAGGCATGAGATTGGGACACAGGCAAGCAATGGACAAGGGTCTTAGGCATAAGATTAGGACAAAGGCAAGCAATGGACAAGGGTCTTAGGCATAAGATTAGGACAAAGGCAAGCAATGGACACGGGTCTTAGGCATAAGATTGGTACAAAGGCAAGCAATGCCTTTGTCCTAGAATGTCTCTGATAATGATGATAAAGTTTATATAAGTAAGGTTTGCACAATGCCCTGGCAATGCCTATGACCAAGAATATCTTGTATAATTCAAGTTATACACGTTAGGTTAACACAATGCGTGCATTATTGAATAGAGTCGTAAATTTACATAGCCAAGGAGTTTGAGGGTCAAATTTTCTGAAAATGTACAATTCCCCAATCCTCTTAAATAACCCGAATTTAAGAGAGAATTACGTTCAAAATGCAGTTTAAGACTAAGAAAGTCATAGTTTTAACCAACGATATAGAAAAAGAGATACTTGCAAATGCATAGCATTTGAAATATTCCACTCTAATTTGCCAGAAGTTACCAAATTTGTACAGCTGACAATTGTACATTTTCTGAAAATCTGACCCTTGATATCATGGTAGACAGACCTAATGTTCCTCTATTATTAGCTACCCAGTACAATTATATCCAGATTCCATTTGCATGCACAACTGCTGGTGTCCTACACAGTCAGTAGATTGTTCTATCATATCTACATTCCGAGAAGTCCACCGGAATCCCAGATTCACCACATAACCTTCGCATTCTGTGTCTTGTCTGGCTCTTATCTGTTTATATAATTATTGCGTAGGAGTAAATAGACAAGTCAACTGTCAAAGTGCAAGTCCTGTACTGTGAAAGTTAGCAGGAGGAAGTGAAACAAAAGGAGCAGGGAGTAGGAGTGAAAGAGCAGGAGTGAGGGGCATAGAAAGAAGATTTAGGTCATCAAAATATGTACACTTCAGAACACTAAACATTTAAAAAAACGAGAAAAAAAATTCACTGCAAGTTAACCATAATATAGGGCCTTAAAATTATAGAGCCCTTTTTCTCCCCCTTCCCCTATCAAATACCTGCTTAATTCTCACTCATCACATACACTTAAAACTAAATTTCACATGGGTCTTAAAACTAAAAAAATACAATGTTCCTCCGACCGACTGAAGCAGCTTTTTTCCTATGTCAGTTTGTTTGGTGGGGTGCCTGGTTGCTAGGCTATGTCAATATGTAGATATCTGGTTCCGGTTCACGTACAGTCCGCAGATATAAACGCATATAAAATATATACATTCCGTATATAAAAGCCTGTACTACTCACTCTCCACATTACACTGACGAAGGCTACGCTAAGACGAAACGCGTAGGGATTACGCCACTGTTTTAAGCAAATAAAACATGATTTTAAAAAACTACACTTGGGGTACTAACTTGTTTGGCGATCCGCCTATTCCATTTAATAAATTGTGATCGATCGGGTTAAAAGATGTTGTTCACAGATGTACCCGTCATGCAATTTTCAATAAAAATGATGCCAAATATTTGTATGTCAGATTTGAACAGAATCTGTCCAAGCATGCACTGCAGTGGACATGCGCAGTGGCACATGCAACTCCCCTATTGCATTTGGCATTTGTATCAAAAGTGGGGAAGGCAAAGTTGAAGAACAGATGGGACAGATCTTCAGAAAATGTACAATTGGCAGCTCTACACATTTAGGACATTCTCCTAAATTAGGCTGAAAAATGCAGAATACCAGGTATATCCGAGTATATTTCGTATCACATTGATTTAAAGTATCAGTTCTGTTATGTTAAACTGCATTCTGAAGCTCATTTTTGTCCTAAATATGGGTTATTTGAGAGGATTGGTGAAGGCGAATTGTACATTTTCTGAAAATTAGACCCAGAAGTAGCATACAATGTAAAGGCATTAGGAGGAGTATTGCACACTGTTAGAGAGGAGTAACATTCAGACAAATGTGGCTATATCTTGGTGCCAGCATGGGACAGTCCACCCTGAGGACCATATACATGGACCTTCAATACAGACTGCTGCATCGCATTGTCCAGCTAACATTACCTCGCATACAGTCAGCAGCTACTCTAACTTTGTGGTAGAATTGGGTGGAGGCTCAGAGGGTCTGTCCCCTTTCACTCAGAGGGTCTGTTCCCCTTCAGAAATTAGTTTGTTATTTAGCATTGGTAAAAAAAAATTAAGAAAAATGGATGAAATGGAGCAAGATACTTAAAGGTGTACTCATCAATTAATTAATGTTATTGTATCCAGACTGTCTAAGAGTAAAATCTGTTTATCAATTACTGTAGAATGTGTACGAAAGAGGAGTAACTAGTTATACTGAAATTATTGTATAATCAATCATTTTTTTCGACGAATGAGAACTATCACTTTGTAAAACTTTGCAATAAAATTTATTAAAAAAAAATCAAAAAAATCCGAGTGTAGGACAATCCCTGAAAAAAATATATGTCATGATCAGATATAATTTGATTCAAAGTTGGGCCTCATGCGACTGGTGGAGGCCATTTTGTGAACTTGGAAATCGTATAAATACCAGTATTTTATTTCGTAATAGCTGAGAATGCAGCTCTCACAACAAAACTTCTTAAGATCTAAACTCATAGGAGTGAAAGAGTAGTTATTCATGTACACACATTTGAAGTCTAATTGGCCGAGTGAAAACACCAGTCGATGAGCAATGATAAGTGATATAGTTTAGCACTCCTTTCCTTTAGAGGGAAGTGGGAAGGGGTAGATGGAAGGGGAGGGAAGGCCATATATCCATTGGTCATTTAGGTGTCATTTTATTATCTTAAGTGCCATTAAACGTCGCCTACTTGATATGTGCTATCATGACCTGGCTTAGAGGGGAGAGGATTAGATTAAAACAGGAGGAACTTCCCCCCAAATTGGGTCGAGGGAGGCGAGCCCAGCTGTTTTTATGGGGATGTGAACTGATTAAGAGGAACTAATGGAATATGCCTTCTTCCACACCTCAACATCAGAGAGAAATCCCCGCTCTATAATTAAC